>VZRE01016126.1:197927-271310 GCA_013396775.1 Cephalopterus ornatus | reverse complement strand
TGCCAGTCAGGCGGGGCCGGCGGAGCCGCTCCGCACGCCGATTGGGCGCGGGGCGGGCGAGAGGCGCGCGACCTCCCTCGTGCCCCACGGGGGGCGGTGGCGAGTACCCGTATGTGCGCGCGATGACATCACCGCCAGCCAATCAGCGCGCGCGGGGGTTGGGCTACCGCCTGCGCTCGCGGGAACCTTCTGCGCCTCGCGCGCCCGGGGGATGGGAAGCGGGGAGCGGGATCGCCGCCGGCCCCGGGCCGGTGTGCGGGGCTGCCGGGGCTGCCGCAGCAAAGAGCAAGGCTGGAGGTGTCTCGGCCCGTCGTGTTCTGGTCCGCCGGCGGGGCTCGAGCGACGGCCCCGCGCGGGTGCCCATCGGAGGCGTCTCGGGACCGCCCTTGGGTGCCCCACCGGCACCGCGTCGCCTGAAGAGTAGAATCACGGAATCAATTCTCTTGGAAAAGACCTTTGAGATCATTAAGTGCAACCTGTGTCCGAACACCGCCCTGTCAACTAGACCGTGGCACCGAGTGCCGGGTTCAGTCTTTCCTTAAACACCTCCTGGGACGGTGACTCTACCACCTCCCTGGGCAGCCCATTCCAATGCCTAAACCCGCCTCTGTGAAGAAATTCTTCCTGACGTCCAACCTAAACCTCCCCTGCCGCAGTTTAAGACTGTGTCGCTGGTTGCCTGGGAGAAGAGGCCGACCACACGTGGCTACACCCTCCGTTCAGGCAGTCGTAGAGGGTGATGAGGTCAACCTTGAGCCTCCTCTCATCCCTCGTTCCGGCAGGTGGGGGAGCGCAGGAACGGAAGCTGCTCCCGCCCCGGCCCCTCGGCTGCGGTGGGAAACTCCCCGGGGAAGGCCGCAATGAACCCCTTGCGTGGGTTCGCCTGCCTCTCAGCTTCTTTCTTGCCCCAAACCAAAATTGTTTATTCAGGAAAGAACATGGGAATCTGTCTGATCCCTTATAATCCCGTGCTATTCCCACCTCCCTCAGCCAGCGGGCTGGCTGGTTCACCTCGCCGGAGAGGGACCCACTCCTGCTTTGCTCCGCAGCTCTGTAAGGCTGTTCGGCTGCCGCAGCTTTCCTTGAGGGCCAGAAGGGAAGTCCTGTCCTTGCTCTGCATTCCCGAGAACCCAAACTTTAACGTTCTATCTGTAGAAATGGCATACCAATTCCCACACCATCGTCTACTGATGCCCTTGTCCCCTTCCTTAAACTGAGCAGTTTCTTCCCCACACACTGGGGATCAGCGTGGATGAACACTGGACTTGAGATCACAGGCCAAAACACAGTTTGTATAGCATTTTTATTTATTCATTTGTCTTGACTGGAGTGTTTACAAAGGAACTGACCCTGAAAAAGATTGGAGCTTTTACTTCTGGAGTTGGCATTCTCTCCCAGTCTTCCACATAGGCACACAATGGGATTATTTTCCCAGGGTCTCCAGAGTTATGTCCGCAGTGTAGAAAATACTACACAGCTTTTACCTTTAAGGTCATTGGCACCACCACTCACATTAGAAAATCCTTGCACACAGAGCTCTGGAGGCACATTTTAACTGAGGTAACTGATGCAACTGCAGCTCAAAGAGACGACGCTTTGCTTTCTGTGAGTTCAAATGGATCTACTCCACACCAAGAAGATAGGAAAATTCACTCCAGTGTGACAGTGCTGCTTCCCATAACTCTCTACCAGTTGATAGAGTTGAATGAGAATGAAACCTAGATTGCCTCAGCACAGGCACTCGTGTTCAGAAACAGCCAGAATGCTGAGACTGCGCTTACCCTTCTGTCATAGAAAAGTTGCTCATAGACAAGCTAATTTGAGTGCCCAGACCCAGCTGCCAATCAACCTAGTTAACTTTGCAGTGTCCACATGATCTGGGACTCAAGATACTTTTTTATATATCTAGCTAGGGATTTTGGGTTTTTTGCCTATCCTCAGGCTTATATCTCATAATAACTTGAATATAATTCATGTATTATTAAAGCAATGACAAATCTGACTAAAAATTACTATATCTTGGGGTTGATGGATGTAAAATTCCTTTAGCCTCAATATTTTTTTGATTTTTGAAACAGTTTTCATATCAAGAGATTCACCAAGAATTTTTTGAGAGCCTGTCACTCTTTAAAGTAATGGCATATCCTGCACAGATTTCAGCAAGTATGGAACTGGGCTGTAATTTTATCAGGTCCCTGTTTACACCCTCTACTTTGCTCCTTGGCTATCTGCCAGAGCGATACCCTAGGTAGCATTAGATAATTTTGCTCAGTATGAACATTGTATACTCAGCTGCTACTGATTCTTCCATCTAATTTACTGTAGCAGCCACTCTTCCCACAGAGACAACTAAAACAAAACTGTACAGAAATACTGAAAGAAATCACAAGTTAGTCTTTCAGCTATCATTCAAACCTTCTGACCCTGCCTTTCTCCTTGCTTCTAGATTTTACAGTTTTGTTCTGATCCCTTTCATTTAACCTTCAGCTCTAACTGTATATGTAATTTTATAACAAATTTAGAAAAAATAAAATACTTCCTTATCATTTCACCTCACTACCAGTACAACATTTACAGAATTGACTTCCCAAAATAATTACTATTACTCTTTTGCTGTCTCTAAAGTAATAAATTATATCCCCTATTGCTTCTCAAACATGACCTGCTGAAATGTTAGAGATTAACTAAAAACCTACACCGCGCACACGAATCCTTAACTGAGCGCAAACAGCATATTCCTAATCACTAGAAAATGTGTGTATCTGGCTGGTTTCTGTGGACTAAAACTAAACGCTGGCATTGCTCAAGAGGCGTGTGTGGCAAGAGGCAAGCGGCACAGTGACAGGCAGCAGGGGCGGTGGGTGAAGTAATAAGTAGGTGAAATAATGGTTGTATGTGGCAATGTGGAGTTAATAGCTAATCTAGAGATTTTGTGCCTTTTCATGGCTGGCCCCAGTTAAGCTTCATTTAAAATTAGGGAGGCAAGATACTTGTGAGAATACGTGTGTGTTGGATAAACGGGGATGTGTGCATGCCTCAAAGGCTGGGCTTTTTTTAATACACGCAGTGTACATCTGATTCTAAGTGGTGACGAAAATAACAATGAATTATGGAAATGTTAATAAAGGGCAAATAGATAGTACAGGTTAAAAGTAGTTTGCAAACAACTTTATTTGATACTGCACTAAAGAGGAATGAATGAAGGTGAGTTCTTACAATACAGAGTTTTGAAAATTCCCATATTTTAATGTTCTATTGTTATTGGTGAGGAGATTTGTCCTTTTAGAAATAGCTGTTGAATCTCAATAATTAAATTTGTTTGATGTTCAAATGAATCATCTGTAAAACAGGATTTGACAAAATATCAGTACCTTTGGGAAGCTACTTGATCTGACAGTGTTTTCATGTCGTTTTCTGAAGTTTTGCTCTGTTTTTGAAAAAGTTAGCTTTTCATCCAAAGCATTTATACATCTAATATTTTAACTGGCTGGCCTTCATACTGGTTTGACTAATGGCGACTGATCTAGTTTCACAAGAAGGCATTCTTAAACACTGAGAATATTCATGGTAAATGGGTATTTTTTTATCTGTAAAGCAAACAAGCTCTTTCTTTCAGCTGAGTAACTTCCCATGGAAATTAATTCACTAAACAACAGCAGTTAGTTCTTCACCACTTCCCTGCATACCCCTTCTAGATTACACCATCTGTGAAGAAAGGAAGGAAATCACCACAGATAATAAGGTCATCTTCACATTAAGAAATGAACAGAAAAAATTTTGAAAGATTCACGTAATATTTTGCCTTGGTTTTGTTCAGCAAGAGGAAGATTAAATGCTAATACAGCAGTGGGGACTAGGAATAACATAGGACGGGTAGCAAAAAAAAGGATAGATACAGACAAAGGCAAAAAAGTAATGTTACTGTGTCAAAATGAAATACCTGCAAATTTCCTCTAATCCACATGTTCTCATTAGGCATACTGAGTTTTCTTTCATCACAAGGAGGGTACCCTGAACTCTTTTATGAAATTCCCTCATTTTTTTCCCCAAAGTGCTAGAAAATAGAGGGAATTTGCAGTTGAGGAAACACAGAAGTAAAAATAAAGATGTGTAATAATATTCTGTGTTAAGGAAGCGATGTTCTGCAAATAAAACCTAAGTAATAAAACAACTCATAATTTAGTTCCAATTTATTTTTGGAAAAGCTGGTTACAGATTGTACTGAGAGGAGAGTGCTCAGAGATCATTACAGACCCTGGATGGAAGTTTTGGAGGTAGCTAGAAAACCCTATATTGTTGAAGAGATGGTACTGCTTGGTTACAAAGAAACAGTCAGTGAGACTTCAAAATCTCGTTTAATAGTTTGGGGAATACACACTTCTCGTAGTTGGAGAAGCGGACATTCTGGGCTGTGGTAGCCAGTTAAATCCTCCTCCAAATTGTCACTGAGCCTGTAAAAAGTAAAGCTGTTGGATGGTTCAGGAATATGCCGTCAAAGGCCTGACAGTAAATAATAGCCCTGGAGTAGGCGATCACAATTTGTGTGATGAAAGGTAGGGGTGAGAGAAAACAGAACATTCTCAGCTTCAGAAAGGGAAACTCTGATAAATAAAGGAACCTGGCAATAAAATCAGCTTGTATAATGAAAACAGAAATTTGAATGTGGAAGAAGCCTTAGGTATCTTAAAACCAAAAGACTGGCAACCTGTATCTCACAGAAGGCAAAACAGTTTACAGGTAGAGGCTTCAAGGCATAAGTGGAAGAGAGGTGGCATCAAGAGGTAGGAATTAAAAGCACAGAGCATATAACAATACAGAAAAAAAGGTCTGGTTTGAGAAGGATCTCAAATGTCAATAAATCTGAGAATGAAGGGAGAATTTATCTGGAAAATCAGGCTGAATTATGGTATCTGAAAAAACAGCAAGATGTTATCTAGCTGTGGCATAATATTGTAAGAAGGAAGCGATGTTGCTTTCCAGTGAAGAAGAAGTGGGGGTTAGAGATAGTCTACATCTGATTCTAAAACTAAATGCATATTTTTGCCTCAATTTTCAGTAAAGATGGTGATCTTGAACATGGGGTTAGAGGGCAGGATGGCTAATAGCTAAGAGGGAAAGGAAATTGCTAGTATTACATATAAGATGAAAATAAAACACATGCTACAGCCTCTGGGCAGAAAGAACAGATAATGCCCATTCCAGAAGTCAGAAAATCACATCAAATGAAATCACTTGTCTGGCAGTAAGCTTTTTAAAGTAAGTATATCAGGAAATGAGAAAGTGTAACGTTTGTTTACAAAAGGTGGACCTTAACAGATTAACCTAATATCTTTCTTTGATAATATCATTCAGCTTCTAGATAAAGGAGGAGATGACAGGAATTAGCACAGCAATATCAGAGACTAATGGAGGTGATGGATTATCCATACACGATAAAGCAAAATCTGATGATCAGTGGTGAGGTATCTGAGTAAAGGTTGTTCTCGTCTCTTCCTGCCATCACAACCTTCCCCATTCCCTCTCCTCCCCGAGCCTCCCTGCCCAAGATAAGTTTTGGGCTTCAACCTATTAGATATTTTCCGTAATAATACTGACACAAGAAAGTGATAGAAAAAAAATTTGTAAATGACCCAGGGTACTGACAGTAAGGAAAACTAGGAAACCATACACATTTAAACTGATGGAGAAATAGAAAGGCAAGACCTTTGGGGATTAGTATCAGGAATTTCCTCTAGCTGCTGGGAGCTCTTCACTTCAAAAAGATGACAAAGAAGGACAGAATATTCTAGTTTATCACAGCATGATATAAAATGCCATTCAGCTTCAGCACTAGAATGACAAATACAATCTTAAATGTGGCTGGGCAACAGGTTAAGTGCCTTCACACAAGCACTTAATTGGCAGTGTGGAAGTACTTATTTGGAGTTGCACACAGGCAGCAATGAGCTGGCTTTCAGATGTAACCAACCAGAGGGATTGATGTGCCATGATTATTTCTGTTGTCTGCATTTGAGCTTTGTTCATGTTGTTAAATTGGGTAGGGACAGACAGCCACAAGCTGCCAAGCCAGTTTGTAATTAAGCCGTGACTTAGCACAGCTTAATAAGTTACTGCTCCATAGACAATGTAATAACTGCCTGTGTGCATGCTCCCAGCTCATCCAGCTGCTGAAGTAAAATGTGTTCATTTAAGCTCCTCTACGCTGCCATAGCATCCTGGCTGATAAGCAAAATTTTGCCGTGGTAACCCAATACCTTGTGAGCATGTGTTCACACTTTTCCTCTCTGCCACTCAGAACTCAATGCACTATTGTAGGTAGCATGGGACACAGGTCAGAAGTGCTAGTTTTGTTAACTTCTTGTTGAGATGTCTCCTCTTCTAGTCTAAAAATCTTACTGAACATTTTACTTTTATGTTAGAATACTACTTTTTGTTTAGACTACTCTCATCCACCATCCCCAGTGTGTCTTCATCTTTTTTACTACCCTGGTTTGTTCTTCACTGACTATCTGGACTTTAGATTGTCTTTTCTACCCTTTGACTGAAGTATTTTAAGAGAGCTTAAAATATTTTAGCAGAGTTCAAAAGCTTAAGCATATTGACTGTAAAATACTTATCTTCTTATCATCTTTCAAGCTCATGTTGTTGAAGAAGTCAATCAAGTTTGCCTAACAAGTTTGCTTCTAGGTTCCATAAAATAAATTACTTCTGGTAACAATATTCTCTAGATTTTCAAACATCTTTCAAATGCTATATAGACACAATGTTATATAGCAGAGACCATTCTAATGAAAATTTAAAAGTAAGAATGAGAGTTAAAAAAAAAAAAGTCTCAAGAGATTATCATTGAAATACACAGCTATTAACTGAGATCAATTACTGTCAATGCAATTCCACTGCTACCTTTTGCTGCCCACTTACACTTCTTTCCTAAGCATGTCTCTAATAGTAATCTAATGACAAGTTAACAGCTTCCTACTTAATCTTTGTGATATTTTCATAATTCATTTGGAATTATCATTACTGTTAATTCACTATTTTACCCTTCCTTACTGTAACTATGAGAAGTAATTACCTGGGATAGTGGCAAAGGTTGCTTCATAAAATCAGTGACACTTTAAAAACACCTTCCCACATAAAATCAGTAGCACTTCAAAAAAACCATCCCACATTTCCATTCACCATCATCTCTCCTTCTCCCCATTGCCGAGGAAGAACAACAGCTTGAGAACCCAAGTGAGAGCGGGGGTTTGTAGCACACACTGTTCTCATCTACCCATGTGTAAGTGAAGGTACCTAGAATGGGGCAACAAATCAGGCAGAAGCAATCTGATCTGTGTGAGTGGCCTGCATTATACAAGGATGTTTCTGGTGAGGGCATTCTGTTAAGATCAGACTAGCTGTTAAACTGGAATAGATGTGACTCATCATTCTTCTGAGGGGAAAAACACCAGCAACCAAACTGTGCACAGTGTGAAGGGTTGCCCTAGCACACATTTTAAACATTAACAATGAGCAAAGCAGGTCTTGAGAAGACTTTTTTTTTTTTTTCCCCCAAGACTGAGGGGGAAAAAAGTCTTCTGACAGAAACTTCATGCATATCCAGTAGGTCACTGAATCTTTTCCTAAAGAGCTGAACTGCAGCAGGGGCTGTTGAGTAATTTATACATGCATGCAAATTAATGAATACCAGTTTAAGGTGGCAAGAAATCAATCAAACTAAGAAACTAAACTCACAGCAAGGAAAGGGCCTCTGTTTCTCTAAAATCTTGTAACATCTAAGCAGTGCTGCCTGGTGTCCATTGCAGTGATGCATGACCCCAGAAGTAGCCCAGAAGGCAAGACCTGCAGATGTGACTGGTTGTGAACTTGTTGATGGAAAAACTTAGTGGTGACTCAGTTAAAGACAGTCATCAATAGCCAACCCATCTGGTAGGATCAACATGCTGCACACCAGCTTGCTGGGAGGTAAAGACAATAAGCAGGATTGACACTGATACCAAATGAAGCCCCTCACAAAAAAACCCCAACACTTAATTATTCCTTTTCTGTATTTTTCTAGGATGGTTTGATAGATGCTATCCCTGATCATCAAATGTCAGACACTTTGTCACATTACAGCCATTTCAATTTTGAGCTCTGAGCAAAGAGCTCAGTCTTCTGCATGCAAAATCCAGATAGGTCCCCTGTGTTGTCTTGGAGTATCCACAGTTCTAAAATTAACATTTTTTAGTGTTAAAACATACAAGCATAATGACTCTTCACAAAGAAAAGCAAAGCAGAATGTAGGCCATGTTCCATGTTGTTGTTGATTAACAATTTTTTCAATTGACTGTGGGGGTTTTTTTCCCAACTACATACTAACAGATGAAACAACACTTTTAAGTTTTTGCAAGTATTGTTAAATCCTTTGTCTAGTTATTAAATATCTCCAAAAAAAACAAAAGTGTGTATTTCTTACTAGCATATCTACATGAAGACTATTTATGACAAGGGTATTAATTTATATAAGCTATTCTTCTGGATTCTAGAAATTATATTAGTGTCTGGACAGGAAAAAAACCCCAGCAATCAGATACATTCTCACCATGGTGACCTATGAGAGAACTGTCACAACAGAAGCTGCTGTTGCCACTACAATTTCCAGAGCTCCTGCTGTTCGTGTTGCTGCTGAAGAGAAAATCCACTGCCCTTCACTGCACTTAAAGCTCGGTAAGATCGGATTGGAGCTTAAAGATAATGTTCACTTATTACTCTACATCAGTATCAAAGAGAAAAAGACATGATCAAAATATGCCAACCGTAATAACAGGGACAACATTAGGTATGCTGTGTACTTCCTTTGAGGTAGCGAGCTCTCTGACTCCCTCCTGTTACAGCAAAGGAAAACTAGCATCACGATCACAGCCTTTGGATTCAGCTCTGCTCAAGCCAGAGGGCCACTAGTCTTGGTGGCAATACAAGCCAGGTAAGGAGTAGAGGATTGATTCCCCTTAAAGGAAAAATAAAATCTTGTGTAGTTTTTGAAAAACAAACATAAATTAGTAGTTACAGTTATCAGAGAGATAATAAAAAAATTGTCATGTTGTCTCTCCGCACGATGAATGTTACGAATTCTGTTCCCACGTTCCAACAATACATAAGTTAAAATAACCATATTGGAAAGGTTCTTTTTGCCAAGAGGAGAACTACTAAGTCAGTGAAATGTGTAAAGCATACCTTTTTAACAGGCTACCTGTTATCCAACTAAGTAAGTGTATTTCAAATCATTAGAAAATATTTTCTGATTTTGAAGATAATCTAAAGCTAGTGACAAGAGGACACTTTTAAATGCATCCCACTTTGCAGAAATGAGCAGTTTCATGAATTTTACACTGTGCAGTACAAAAATGAAACAAAACCAATAAAGTCTGGATGATAGGACTTGACATTTTAAAAGCAGTATTTCTGAAAGTGAAAGGGCCCTCAGAAGACCTCTGATTAGCCTGCTCATGATCAAGAAACTCTGGAATAAATAACTCTGAAACGGTTGGAATATCTATAATTAACTATGGTTAAGGGAATTAGAATTGGAAGTTAAAATCACAGTTACAAAGCCTCTGATATGATAAAGTGAGGAAGTAAGAGGAGTGAAAATTATTTGAGAAAATGTTTCAAACCCCAAACTGATCATCATTATTAGTGGCATCTCATGTCTGAACCCTAAGAATAAAGTAATCCATTATTCAGAAGCTGCAAGGTTAGGGTCTGATGTACAGTTGATAGTTTTATTATATATATTATATATATATTCTATATGTAATTTATGAGTTCTTAAAAAGGCATGGAAAAAAGATTCATAAGGGAAGTTACATTGTCTTGGAAATGGAGACTCAAATCAAGTTATAATTCAACCAAGGCTTTTCTTAACAAATAGCAAGAATTGGCATTGCACTATAGGAGAAGTCTTTCCAGTGAGGTGTTTATTGAACACATAGGATTGCACAATTGCAGATGCTCAACCGAGATTAAATCTTTTGGAGGTTACACAGTGCTCCAGCTCTACCGTGGATGCAACAAATGACAGGGAAGGAGGGGCAAGGCAGAAGAACAGGTGGAACTCCAAGACAGTCAAGTGAGAGTGCCACAGGGTATACGACTGCCAGGATAAGCCAAGTGCATATCTTACATCTATAAAAAGATTCAAAAAATGTAAATATTACATTCCATTTCAAAAGGGTGTAAGAACAATAAAATTCTGAGAGCTGGAAAAGAAAGAATAACAACATAATAACTGCAGAGCACTACCGCGCAAAGCTCTTAGATGGTAATAAGCTCAGCTTTTTCATAAAATGTTTGAAATAAAAATAATTAAGAAAGGCTCCACAGCTGAACTGTAATAAGCACAGAGGTAAGTACATGGTGAACACTGCCAAACACACTGTTGGCACTGCCATATCACAGAATGGTACTTCAAACTTTATGCCGGCACTGTATAAGCTACAGAGATGAAGAAAACTTCAGTGCCAACTTATTCAGCTAGAGAGAGACCTGTGGATATAGGCTTTGCAATCATGTATGTTTGTCTGATATAGGCCAATATTAGCTTAAACACTATAAACTGCTTATTTGCATTGGTACATGGGAATTGGGGATTTTCACTCCTAGAAAAAAATGTTGCTTTTTCAATTACTAGCACATCACTTGTACATTGTCATTATATTTTGTGCAAATCGTGAGTAAAAGAAAGGAAGATACAGTATTTGCAGAGACATCAAATAGGGCAGAGGCATTCAGTCTCCAGTGCCTCTGACCTCTAGGTTTATTTATGCAGTCTGTAGCCCTCTGGAATAGGCTGTAGGCAAGATGACTTGCTCTGGTAGTGGCAGTAGCCTATTTCTTACAGCTGTTTTTTCCAGAGGCCCTTTCCTTGCCCAGCAATAAAACATAGGAAGGACCACAGTCCCCTGAGAAAGAGGGCTTTTAGAAATGAGTTACTGTCAGGACAATTAATCCAGTAATCACTCTTTTCTCCTCACAAGTCTGTAGCACTGCTTGTAAAGAAGGAGACCAGCAGTGAGCTGTCTTGAATTACTTGGCAATACTAATCTACTCTCAGCTGTATTTCTTGAGCACTCATCCCCTCAGCGTGGGAAACTTGCTGCAAGCAACGTGTTGTATATATTCAGTAATTATGGCACTTCCAGGAAAGTCCTGCAGCAAAGGATGGAGTGCCGTATATGGCCCTCTCCTGCCTTTAGAGAAAGCCATAGCACGTCAAAAGTGGGTATCAGGAGTTCAGCAGAGCAGAGCCCTTCACATGTGCTTGTTTGATAGAAATCGTGGATGGTGTCAGATCAAATGTAGACTGTGATTGGCAATGCAACAGCAAGAGGAGGAAGGTTAATTGGCAGAACATGTGGGGACTGAGGTAGAAACACCTATTTCAGCTTCTATTCAAACCTTGTCATACAGCTGTGTGGTTCTCCTTGTATCATGCCCCATTACATACAGAATCTTAATGACCACTGAGAGTTGAAGTAACAAAAAGAAGTTATATTCTATTTTCAAGCACATTTAACTCAATCAACAAACCCAGCAACTTCTGAATTCTAGTGACAGAATTACAAGAAAGCCCTGTGTGAACAATGATGCGGGCAGGAAGGTGTGACTAAAGACTTAAGGTCTGGGATTTCTGTTTTCCAAAAGCAAAACAAAGGACTGTATACTCCAAGTACAAGGAAGTCAGGGAAGCAGAAACCACAGGGGATAAAGTGTCCACCCATCCAGCACTTTCAGATTTAGAGGAGAGCGCAATTTAGTGAATCCCAGAGATGAGAAGACAGAATCCCTGACAAATTCTTGCAGATTAGGAATCATGCCTGACTGACTGCAGGAGCAAGAGAAGTAAAACACACAGCCCAAAACACTGACAAAGCTGACATACTTTTGAGAAATGACATAAAAAAACAGAGAAAGAGGGAAGTCTATGTGGCCTGGGACATCAACTGTTCTTTCAGAATGTTGGAAAGGTGGAGAAAAGTCTAGACACCTCGATCAATTTACTGAAACACTTGATCATTTTTATTTTGGGGGAAGATACATGCATCTCATTTTCTGTTGTGTGAACATTCATTAGTCATTTGTCAGAAGAGTTTAAAAAGCAAATCATGTAGAAGTAGTCCAAACAAAATATTTTTTTCTCTCCCTTAATCTGTATGGTGGGTAAAGAATCCTGGAGTGAGGATGAGACTACCATAAATCCTGATGTAACATATATATGAGTCTGTATCAAAGAGTACAAGATCGAAGAGAAGCTTTCATTTGGTTCCGAGAGAATCTCCATGGCATTCATCTCTTCAGTCACTGCAGCTTGTACTGTAACAACAGAAATTACTTTTCAGGCTGCTACATCATATCAGATTTTGACCAGAACTTGGGGAGAGATGAATAATTGGACTGATCATATTCCCATTAAAGTCTGCCATATCATTCCTATTTATTTCAGAAAAAGCAAAATCACTCTGAAGACATTTGTAGTATCATTTAAAGGATTGCTTTCACACTTAGTTTTATACAATTTAATTCTGTTGACTCTAGTTGGGTAATATATGATTTTTGGTCTTAAAAATAAAAACAGAATCAGGTCAATTTGTATTTTTATTAATTATTCATTGCCTAAGCTTGGGGACTTATCATAGTTGAGGCCCACAAGCACTGCTGCTAAAGCCAGAGCAGAGAGGCGGTGATTATGTATTAGGCCTTTAGGTCCATCGCATCAGTAGATTAGCACTGCTTCTATATACCTGCAGTGTTTTCAGACAGACCTTAGTATTTGAAAAGTACAGTTGCACTTATCAACATTATTTCCAAAATTGATTTCAAAGGATTCTGCAAAACATAATCTGAGCACACATTCAGTGAGACATAAGAACAAATTAAGGCAACCATTAAAGAAGTGTATCTGTCTCTGTAGTTAAAGCCTACAAAATTAAATTTTAAAGAATTCACTCAGACTGGAAATCATATCACTGTGTGTGGGCATAGAAGGCTCAGTAAATTCTGGCTCGGTGGGTGAGTCAGCATGAGTCATCAGCAGACATACCATCCTATGGTTATATGAATCCGCAAGGTACATTTAGAAACATGTCAGAGTAACAAAATAATGCTATCCTCCTGCTTTTTGTCTAGATGACATTAATGACAGCCCTGACTTTCCTAAAATATTGTAGGAGTTCTCAGCTCAACATGTGAGGTCAGAAAAAAAAACCCCTCTATTTTGATATTTTCATTAAACAAAGCTAACACAAATATGAAAAGCTGTTAGGAAAGCCTCAAGTTGTAAATAAAATCATTTACTTAGTTGCATTACACTGACAAGCAACTGAACAACATCTGATTATCAGGTGGATTTCTGATTACTTGATTGAAACGAGGAGTTTCTTTTTTTCTCTTCCAACTTTGTTTCCATCACTCAAAATTTCAAGTGGGTAATAAGATGCTATGACAAATGAAGTTATGTAGCTGACATCACCAACTATGTAATAAGCAAAATAGTGTCAGTTTTGTTCTGAAGGAGTTTTTAATTGTTTCATCTTGCTGAAAGACTCTGAATGCAAAGTAGATGAGCATTTGTAAGGCTGAAACTATTCCTGTTTTTTCATGAAATTTCCATGGAAAAGTTAAATTCTATACTCTATATTTCATTTTCCTATGAAACAGATATCATTTTCTTCCAGCCTGTCATTCCATATAGGATATATAATTACTCAACATACCCCAGTTTGTACAGCAATGCAGGAAAAGCGTTTTTCACTCCTTCTCATGTTAATTTTGGGAACTCTAATATTTACTTTTTCTTTAGTTTTGTGAAAGATTAGGGAAGTTTCACAAGTAGTATGTCTGCTCTTACAATGTAGTGAATGGACTAGGATTGCTCATGGGCACATACTTACAAAGCTGTTTGGCTGACTGACCACCTCATAGCCCAGTCTGGAAACCAAATCCACTGCCACGATTAGTCATCCACTCGGATCCCACTTATTACAGTGATGCCATACAGATGCAGCCAGATTCACATCAGCTAATCTAGTTACAAAACAGAGGCCCTGGTTCTATCAGATATGTTAAAATCTGTGTAAATAGAAATGGCTTAACCTCTTAGTTTAGGCTGCAGACTCTTGTTTCCTGCTCTCCCAAAAGCTTGACAAATGCATTCTGAATTTGTTCTTTCATTATTCTTAAGGGGAGGATGTTTCCTGGATTTACTTCTAACTATTACGTTTTGGTTTACTAATGAACTCCTTTCTTGGGTTACAGTTGTTGCGGTTTTTTTTGTTTTGTTTGTTTGTTTAGGTTTTTTTTTAATTCTGTGAACTATATATTACTCCTATACACTGCGTAAAGGAGGGTACCCTTGGCAGTGCTGCCTCTGCCTATTTTTGTAAGGCTTTCACCATAGTTGGAACTTGTTTACTGGCTTGGGCCCTGTTGAATGGAGGAGAGAACCAGTGTCATTAGGATAGGCAACCTTATGCACACCTTGCAGAACAACGTAAGCCCCTTGAAGGTTTTGCAAGAAGCTCTGAGGGCAAAGTGTTTCGTGAGTGTCAGAGGCACCTTAATGCTGGACTTGGGCTTCCAGCCTTTGAGTACAACCACAAGGACAAACTCAAAGCTGCGTTTAACAAACATCAGTGCTGTTTACTCACTGGGCAATTAGGGTTGCCAGCTCCCCCCGCCCCCCAGCTCAAAGATTTCAGCATATAACCTAAGTTGTAAATAAGATCTGTTAGCAACGTATCTGTTAATAATGTTGTAAAAAAAGCACACAAAGAAAATCAGAAATAGTTGTCTACAACCATGTTCTCTCAATAATACTATTCAATAATAGCTTTACTACAAGCATTTTACTCAAAATCAAATCTTGTGGGACATTGCTGCTTTTTGACTGCAAACAGGGAAGAGTGGAAAACACTTTCTCCAGAAAAACTCATTATTGTAGAGCTATATAGATAGATATATATACATGCAATATACACTTACGTACATACAATAAATATAATTTTGGAATATATTCTCAACATGTAGTCTTTCCACAGAAAGTCAAGATTCAATATGCTTTGCATATTTTAAGCTATATGTTATACAGAAATGTAAAGTTACGTCTATTTTAGTAAACTCATTATCAAATGTTGCTGGAAGCAACAGTCAGTCTTCTGATAGATTGCTCTTTCTTCACTTTTCCTTATGGTTAGAATGGGTTGATGAACACTAGTTTAAATTATTAAAAATGAGGCATATTCCTCACTTCCTTATGCTTTCTATGAGATATGAACATTTTCTGTGATTTTGGAGGAGTATATTTGCAAATTTGCTATGAATAGGAGAAATCCACTCCGGCAACCATACAACAAAGAACAAAGGATTTTTCAAAGACAGTTCAATACTTGGCTGCAGCAGATAATACAACAATAATTCTTGAGTTAGCTTTGAGGAAGGACCTCTCTGCTAGCACAGGCCATCAGGCTCTGGAGAAGGTGGATGGAATTTCCTTTTTCTTTCACCACAAGCTCTCCCAGGAGAAACCTCAAAACTGAGGTTCACAGACTCACACCTAAACACTTCCCATCACACCTACAGAGAAGAGGGCTTGTGAGTGAGTAATCCAGTGAGTAGGCCTACAAGAGAGAAAACCACAGGTGTATTTACCTCCTTTCTGCCCTCAGATGCTTTCTGGTGTATTTAAGAGCAAATCCGTGGGCCCGATGGAAGGCCCACTGTCCCTGCTCAGCATGTCACTTGCTTCCACTTGGGCAGTGGAAACGCCCAAGTGCTCTGGCAGTCTCTGTTCACTCCCATTCACGCTGCCTGGAAGGGTGGGATGGGTGCTTGTCCAAGTCTTTGTTATATCTCGGAGTAAGGGTTGCTCCTCACTTCAGCTACACATCCATCTGAAAAAGCGTTTTGGTACCTCAGTCTCTTTGAGACCTTACAAAGGTCTCTGAACAGGGAAATTCCAGCTGCTGTGACTGACTGAGTAACAGGACGACATTGTAAGTGTTCAGGAAGGCTTAGTCCAAGGGTTTGGCATGTTTTTTCTTAAAATTCTGTATAGCCGTTCTAGTGTTTTTCTGATTAAGTAACTCCTGAATGCACTTAGAATATCAGCCTCTGTCTAAATAGAGAGTGGATGAATTCAGCTAAGGAAATATATGGTCATTCTGTATTTCTATTTTAGTAACAGGTGGACATGCTAAAATGAAATTGCTGAGTAATCTTTGTCATTTTCCAGTATATGCTGCTTCATTTAATGTAATTTAGGGCATCTTTTTCCATGGCTGTAGCATTTAGGTAATCATTAGCTAAGAGTTGCTGATAGCATCAAACATTGAGCGGTGCCATGCAGACCTACTGCTACATTTTCCAGCTTTGATAAACTGGATGTCAAGATCAGGCATAAGTGCTGATATTTAAATAAAAAAGAAAGAGAGAATGAATAGAAAAAGGAAAGGAAGGAACAAAGCAAGCAAGCTCCAGAGAAAATTATAGGGGTAAAGTTTTTCATTAATTAATTTGTTATATATAATAACTTAACAAGCACACAAATATGTTAAATTATTTTCCAGCATTCCTTAATTTTCCTACTTCATTGAAAAAAGTCAAATAAAGTTTCTAAAAATAAAACTGAAGCATGACAGACTCAAACTAAGCTTGTGACACATGCTTCAGAAACATTCAATACTACTTTAAGGTTTTTGCACAAATACAATGAGAATGTGACTGGTTTATAGGTGTATATGTAACTTGTTGACTATATGAATATACATATAATTATGTAATTCTGATAAAAAATAAATATAATAAATTTAACTTAAACCCAGTCAATGCTGCCTGAGTTAATTTCTATGCACAAATTTCCCCCTTAAACCTATGAAAGTAGCCACTGCTTAGCTCAGGCCACTGCAGCTACAGGCAGAGAGAGTGCAGGGCTGGAGTTGTCAGGGCAGCAGAGATTCAGAAATGAGAGACAAAAAGGCTAGAGACGCGTGGGTGATGATGAGGTCCACAGACCAGAGCTGTAAATCAAAAATAGCTAAATAAATGCCAGTTGTTTCAGTTTCTTTTTCTGCACACCAATATACAGACTGACTGTGGGCAGTGCTAGTATCTGAGAAAAACCCTATGCAAGTGGCTGAGCTCGCTTTTATTTGGTGGGAAAGTGGGAGGCAGTGAAGAGGCAGCAGCAGAAATTGTGGATTTTACATGCTTTGGAAAAAAACCACATCAAACGTGCATGTAAAAGCTGCTGGGTGCCACAGTGCATAGTGCTGAGCTAACATTGTTCTGCTCTCTGAACTGACTGATGAGCAGATTTGACATCTAGCAGTGCCAGTCATGGAACATGGGGAGGAATTTTGGAGCAAAAATAAATCCAGCAGGGGCAGGGGAAGGGGGAATACTGGCTACTCAGCATGGTCAGGATAAGGCTAGCTCTGGCTTAGTCAAAGCCACATCTCTGTTCTTTTCCCAGTGGAAGTCTGACAGGGAATTACTCTGTGGTATGAGCACCATCCACCATCCTTCCTCAGATGTTACTAATGGCTCAAACCAGCTAATGAAAGGCTAGCATGTGCTGCAATTTTTGCTTGGAAAGTGCGAGGGCACAGGAAAACAGAGCAAGAAGATGTCTGTGCTGCTTTTGGGCAACGGTCAAACTGGGACAGCGAGGTGTATAGGATGGCAGAACTGCTTGCAGGACTGTCCTACAGTGCGCTACTGGAGCTGAGCAACCCTGAGGCTCCCACTGTGTGTGCAGATGCAAAGGCTCTCATGCTAACAGCTGCTTTGCTTGGAGGCCAGGACAGGGTGGGCAACCATGGAGCGGACCTGGAGATAAGGACTCTTAAAGAAGTGCTGCCAAAAAACAGTGCAGTGGAAATCAGTGCATGTAAAACTGCTTAATTATACAGTGCTTAATTATATATATTATATCTAAATGTAGAGAACAATGAGTAGGAGTAGCCTGTGTAAGTGGGTTGCCTGCAAAGTAAAAAATTCCCTAGGTACTGCAGTTGGGTAAGAGAATTTCATCTTACATGTTTGTTTCTTCTTTTTCTTTTTCTGGAAACCTGAAAAGCTTCTCTTGTGAATTTGCATAGTTGTCAACTTGCTGAGGGTAATGCTACTAACTATGTTGCCGAGAGAAGTCCTCCCCAAAGACTAAAACCTGTGGGCTTTATTTCTTTTCACATTACTGATTCATCGCTTGCTTTCCTCCCTGAAGACTTACAGTACATCACAACCTGACTGGAGGAGCTGCCTGTCATACTTCCAGTTAATCAATGACCTACTTTATTATTACAGTTAAAGCACGGGCTCAAAGAGAGGCTTTTTGCATCGAGTGAAGATCTGATCAATAACTGACATGCAGGACACAGTGGAGAACAGGGCTGTGAAAGAGTGAATAGCTTTTGCTAAATGTCATTTCATGGCACCTCTCTTTGGTAGTCCTCTCTATTTTAGGTACAACAGGATGTCATCATTCCGGTTACTCTTTCAAATACAGATGTGCAGATTGTGGAAATACACTGAATACAGTGATCACTGAACTGGAAGCCTTTCATACAAATATTAGCACATCAGAAGGGAACACAAGTTTTGTTTTCATTCCATGACATTTAATTTTATGTATCTTCTTTGATGTATTGACAAGGACAATCCAACTCAGCTGAAAATTAAGTGGAACAGTTGTCGAAAAAAGATATTTTCTACTGGGCAACTCTGTTATAAAACTTGTTTTGTAGGACTGCTATTGTTTTTGGGGACAGACCTGTTCATTTGTGTCTTCTGTATCACAAACACTTAATTTCATTACAAAAATAACCCCTTGTTACTTTTTTAAGCACCTCTGCAAAACTGCCAACAATAGGAGGGAAATGAATTGCGTTCTCCTTTGTCTCATGTATCACCAAGAGGATTACTATTACCTTTCTAATACTTATACTATATATACACAGTCATGCTTCTGAAACCTCATTTAGCTAGAGGAGTCAGTGAATTTATATTAGTCTCACCAAAGACCAAAACCACCCATGCACAGGCACAGCTGAAGAATGATTTGACAGAGTCTGTGTTGTCTCTGCCAGGACAAGAGTTGAAAAGGTCTTGAGTTTGAAATCCGGGCTGAGTTTGCATTTTTCATAACTGAATAATGTCTTAGGTCTCAATTCATCTCACCTGGATGCAGGCAGATGTTTGAGATGATCAGAAGTACTAACATTCAAGTCCACATAGGGTTAGTCACAAGTGATGGGCTGAGTCAGTGCACCTAAAACTACGCAATTCCTGAAGTCTTTCTCCTAATATCATCTGTCTTTCTCCTAATATTAATATTTAGGCAGGGTAACATGCAGTCCTATCCCAGGTGACAGAAAAATACCGGTAATACCTTTAAAACAGAGCTGTAGTAAGATTAAGGTCACAACTGTTTCTCTGCTCTTTGGACTCATTATATGGAGAGAATTTCTGTCATGGTGTCAAAAGCTTTGTATATTAAGACACTGCCAATACCTTAGGCTCAGATCCTAAACAAGCATCTCAGTTTCAAATTCTTGCCAATGATGTGGCATTTTGCAAAATAATATTTCACAAAAAATGTATTGGTGTATAAGCAAACCATAGTTTAAAAATGCGCAGTAAGCTAAGTGATAACAGGACAACATAGGAGTAAAGTGTTGGAGTGGTTAAAGTGGGTTGCTAGGATGTTACAAGGATGACTGAGATTGTGTCTCCTCTTGAAACTGTAAACATGCAGTTGGACTGAAGAGTCAAAAGCAGATAGATGTTAGCTACGTGGCTTTCCGGTGTGACAGAAGTTGGTATGTCTTAACTGTTACAGCTCAAAGGGCTCCAAAGATCAGACAGGTCAAGAACGCTGATTACAATCAAATTTATAGGATAAGATTATGCAGAAAGGAAGACTATTTATTTAGTTGCACACTGAATAATTAGATATGGAAATTAGTAGCCATGGGTCACATACTACCATCATTTCTAGAATAAACTCAAAGAGCTTATTGTAAGAGCTGATCTAAACTGAAAAACACAAGGAATTGCTGAACAGAACACATTTAACAAGAAAATAAAATTATATTGAAATGACCACATTCCAGGGAAATGAAAATCTGCTCCTAAACTCTCTTTGTGCAGACTCTCACATGATAAATCTCCCTGAAGGGTGATTTTTTCCTGGATGTTTAAGATACATGAACTTTCATATTGCAAACTCCTCTCCTATCACTGCTGCACAGAGCAGAGCTCCTGACGGCCTGCTTCACCCTAAGTGAGGAGGGACTTGCTAGAAATACACAGTTGCTTACAAAGAAAGCAAACTTATTAGTTGGTTCCTTAATTAAGTGCAACCTAATGGGTCTTTTGGCCCTCTTTTTGTTTTTTCTTCAAAAAAACTGTCCTGTTCTGTGAATGAGATGTTTTGCACTGAAGTCATGCAAACAATAAAAAGTGATGTGTTGTTTCCTTTTCCCTTTCTCTGTTTCAGTGTGACACACGACCCTGCAACCTCAAGCAGCTCTGAAGCCTTTTGGTCTGATGTTGGTAGAACAAGGCCTCCAGCAGGCTGTCCCTGAATCTCAGCCTCCTCCTTCTCACACTTCTTGCTCTTTTAATGATTCTCACTTCCGCAAGCAAACAAAGAGAATGTGCCTGAAAAGTCATGTATTAGCAACTAAACATTCAAGTTTTTAACAGCTCCTACAGCTGAGCACTCACTGGAAATTGAAGCCCCTCTGCATTTCTCCAGCCAGCACCCGTGAGCACCATAAGGAACTGAGATCTACACCTCACCTTCCATGTAGAAGACGGAGGAATGGAAGTGCCTTCTGCACTGATGGTGGCTCAGGACAGGATTCTTTAGCTTTCTCAGACCCAAGTTGCCTTTCCCGTACAAAAATCATCCATGACCAGTTCAAAACAAGGATTGCGCGGCTGGTGGATAATTCACTTGTGCACAAAGAACAGCAAGAACAAGTAGCCCTGGAGCAATGGGGAAAACATTCTGTAAGAGTGAGGAGTATGAAGTGCTTCTGGGACTGCTGTTCACACGCTTGGGGTATCTCAAAGCACTTGCCAGTGCTTTTCTGGACCATGGCATCCAGAATCCCACACCAGAGATGTGTCCACAGCTGCTGCAGTCTAAGCTGAAATCCTGTCAAAGATTTAGAAAAGACACCACCTCTTTCCTGGTGCTTGTATCAGATTCTGCATGAGCCAAGGGCTAAATCTCTGCTCTGAGGATTTGACTCCATTTTCTGTGCCAGTGATGTTAAACCAAATGGTTACTTTGGTTCACACAAAGCTGCGGAGTTTACTCTGTCGTAATGAAGCAAAAGGATCCACTGGAAACGCACCAATGAAAATTACAACAAAGGCCAATTAGGTTCTTCTTTTCTCTTAATTCACACAAAGAACGTTTTAAAAGGTGAATTCCTGACGGAGGCACCACTCCAACTGGGATGAGGATAATTTGGGGTTGGTAGCTGTAATAGCTTCTAAGTGAAATTCATTTGCTGCCAGTAGTGCAGCTCTAACTGATTTTCATCTGCACTTTTAATAAGGCAATTACAAAACAGCATAGTCTCTGGCATGTGAAAGTGTCCAAAGCTGGGACAGGAATTAATAATGTAATGGGGTAAGGTACCTAGGGTCTGGATAAAGTGTCCTGGAATTAGAAGTGCTAATGGATTGTCTCACAGATAAGTGGGTTGGTATAACAGTGGCCTGCCACAAAGTCCACTCTGCATTTAGGTAACTCCAGAGCCTGGGATCCAGCCCTACCGCATGTCCAGGTCTTCCCAGCATCATCCACACTTTTACAGAAATGCCAGAAGTAGGACTGCTGCAGCCACTTCCCAATGCCAGTACTCCTGATGTATCTCACCAAAAAGACTAGGGTTGTCCGCTTTTGACAGGATTTGGTGACCTAACATTTGAGCCGAGACTTCCAGTGTCTCAGAAAGGCTGAAAAATCTAATTACAGCTGAGGTGAATGCAGAAAGATGTCAAAAAGCCTTGCAAATTTCATGAGTGTTTTGTTGATCCGAAAGAGCTATTTCAGTCATGCACAACTCCATACAAGATAGGAACTTATAAGGAGGAAGAATAGATCAGAAGAAAGGCATAAATCAATTGTCACTTGGGAAGTTTCTGCTGTGACTAAACATTTCTGGAGAGATCATTAACTTTACTTCTAATAAACTTAAGGTCTTGGAATACCCTTCCACTGTCATAATATACATTCACATAGCATTACAGAATGGTTTGGGTTGGAATGGACCTTAAAGATCACCTTTTTCCAACACCCCTGCCATGGGCAGGGACACCTTCCACTAGCCCATGCTGCCCAAAGCCCCATCCAGCCTGGCCTTCAACACTCTCTTGTAGTCCCCTTTCAGTACTGGAAGGCTACTATAAGGTCTCCCTGGAGCCTTCTCTTCTTCAGGCTGAACAACACCAACTCTCTCAGCCTGTCTTCATTAGAGACGTTTTCCAGTATTGAGAAATTTTGCTGTGCTATAGAATACTTATTTGTACAAGTGTCCTACTGTGTTACATGAAGTTTGCAAGTAAAAACACCGGTAGTTGCAGAGCATTCAAAATACTTGGAGTCAGTGAATCAGAAAGACTGTTGGTATTAGTTATATCCTATGTTCTTTCTCTACATATTTTAGTCATACAATATACATGTAAAAGAAAAAAAAAGCAACGAGCATTGCTTTCCTTAAGACAAGTAAGTCTTCTTTCCAGCAGCTCGCAATCTAGCCCTGCAGCTTTGGCTGTCTGCCAGACAAGTTAGTGCTGGTATCATGTAGGCTAATGTAACTCTTGAATCACTCACCTATATTTAGATGCTTCTCTCAGAATTGCCTCCGAACATTTAAATAGACCTCAGAAAGATGCTTTTCAGGTTTTGTGGCATTTTGTTCTTTAAATCAGATATATGCTTTTAATTAGGCTTTTCAAATTTCTTCAGTAAAAATAAATTAGTATTCATGGTTACTCATTCAAAAATCTTAATTCTAAATAGTGCAGAGGTGCTCTCCTAGCATGGTGTGCATTCAGCAACATGGATGCTTGAGTGGCTAGGTGCAGGACCAACATGCAGAGCAGCTGGTTTGTTTTCTCCTCTGGCAGCCCCTGGGAGAAATGTGCACAGCAGAAACTGTGCAACTCAGCATTATATAACCCTGAACACAATGGCTGTGGCGGTATTGTCTCTGCAGGGCACGTGTCTGTAGCTACTCACTGGGAAAGTCACTTCAGACCCTAAGGGAAATGAAAGGGACCTGTCTCTGTTATCTTCTCTCTATCTTTCCCTCCCTGAAGGTGCAGGAGGAGTGGGAAGGGGAAAGAGTCCAGCAAAGCAGGTTTGCAGTCACATCTCACCACCCTCTTTGAGTGACCCCACACTTGGTCTTTGAGTTGCCTTTCTGAGTAGTTGATGGCATGCTTATGTTACTATGAACTATAACCATGGGCAAGTAATCTATTATGAGTGGATCTCTGGCAGAAATGTGCCAATTCACTTTTAGGTGGCAGTCAGGTCCAGTGGAACATCTGATGAACAGAGGTTGAAGCGTGGTCGGCAAAACCCACTCGCTGTTGTGAAACTGTAAGCTCACAGAAAGTCCAATAGTATCACATGAACCACTGCGGAAAGGACATGACCCTGGGGCATTTCTGAGCCCCTGGGAAGGAAATCCCATTTTCTGAGCTGAGCCCCGTACCAGTAATTTTTCTTTAAGGGATATTAAAACAAAGCTGTCCAACAGAGGCTAAGCTCGTGGATGTTTTGGAGTCCATTATACACTATACATATTGGTATCTGGTTGTCAGTGTATGGAAACCTTCCTGCTGCAGAGCTTCAGAAACTGAAAGCAAAGGCTATAACTGGTGTGTTTGAGAAACACCACAGAGAAGAATTGTGTAAGCAACCAGTCGAACAAGATATATGAGAATATATATGAATGCTTCAGTTGTAAACAGCCAAGACAAACAACTCCTCAGTTTAATTAGTGACAGGGATGTGCAGTCCCTGCTGCCATATTGAGGGAAAAGATATGTTTGTTTGAGAAGCAGAAGCAGAAAATTTGGAGTGAGCTGGAGACTGTGTTGACCTCCTCACACTCCATACATCACTCAGGGTAGTAACAGCTGACTCCACTCATGTTTTGTCTTCTTACAATGGATGGTTAATATTCACTAAGTGTGGCAGCTACATTGGTTTATTCTATATAATTAACGAGTTTATTTCAGAAATACATACTTTAGCATCCCTTAAATTTTTCTCTGAAGCATCTGATATTGGCCAGGGTCAGATTCTAGATTTTTTCAGACCGGCTTGGAAATTCTTCCTTGTTTTATTAAACAAAGTCATAACATTTTCCTTGCATATGGCAAATAGCCACACTTGAAGCTTAGAAAATAGTATGTTAGCAGCATTTACCCCAAAAGAATCTGAACAAGCTGGAACATGTATTTCTACATATACATACAGATGTGTATGTACATAATGATATATATATATATATCGGTATGTACCTAAATATATATCTATAGGAAGCACTGTCTGAAATACTGCATGAGGTCCCTAAGGAAAAGCATAGCAATCAGCTGGTGCTGAACTCATCCCATAGCAGTAGAAGGAAGGGGAATTTTGATGAACTCCTACATAAACAGGGTTTACATCAGTAGCTTCCATGAACAGCATCTCCACTGCATCAGGCCTCACCTTAGAGTGTGCAACATTCTGTAGAGCAGCACTCCTAAGTGAGGGCTTTGGAGCTCAGAAGGACTTAATTTGCCCTAGAAGACTGAAGTGTTCATTCATAGCCAGAAGCCACAGAAAGCTTGCAATGAAAGGCATGCAGTGGAAGGCGTGGCTAGAGAAGCAAGGAATTAGTGACTCTGAAAGGACAAAACTAAGCCCAGAGTTGTCTGAGAAACTGATCTCTCAAATCTGCTGAGTCCCATCAGTGTTGCACCTGAGCTTTCTGGATAGTGACGAAGTCTCAGTGACATGATGTGTTTGAGAAAAGAGAGGTGAAATGGATTGCCTAGGATAAAGTACTAGGTTTGTCAGTGACCAAAGGATTCAAGCATCTTGTGTGAAAACAGCCAGAACTCCAAAGACAGTCACTGGCTGACTCTGTTTTATTAATTCTTTAATTTTGTAATTCACTGTCTTCCTCTTTTCGAGAAGGTTCATTATTTAGCTAGAGATGAATGTGAACTTGGACTTCCTTTTGAACATAAATGTTTTACTGAAAAATATTAATTTCAATTTGGATCTGAATTTTACTTCCAATCACTTTAGCATTTACAAATACTGAGCTGGATGAAAGACCTTTACAACTGGCAGCGTTTACCTGTGCATCTGAATTTACAACTATAGTTGACACGAATCCATAGTCTATATACACCATGCAATTAGACTTTTAGAGATGTAGACTTCCATTTCCCCATGTAGCCTGTGGCCCAGCCTACAACATAATGTTTTCCACATGCCAGAACTGAATTGTCAGCTTTAATAGTAATTTCAGCATCAAAACCATAAAAATGGCCAATGTCATTTATGGTTACTTTTTACCATGACATTTTGTCTCAGATTGAATTTGATTACTTTAAGCTTTATTGACAAAGCAAAAAAACCTCACTCTTACCTAATACTGCAAGCTGAATGCTAGCTGAAGCATGGTAATTTTTTGTTCTGTCTGTAAAGGCCATTTCTTTCAGTACCATAATATCCTTATAGCATGGTTTGAGATTATTTGTATCAGCTGAAGTCACTATTGAAATTATCCCATATTCAGTCAGTTTCAGGGGGCATTCAATTCTAATTTTAATACCCTTCATCTTTATGCCTCAGAGAGGGACAAAAGAGTCCAAAGGAAGACCTAAAAATCCTTGTTCCAGAGGTGAGAAGCATTCCTGCTGAGCAAGAACTGGAGAGACAACTGTAGGGTGTTATTTGATGATCTTTGACAAAGTCAGCAGTAGAAGGCATAGAAAGGCATTGCTGATGATTGGAGACAGGCACATTGGGCTAATTAAGCTGCATTGCTGGCAGCAGCCTGAAGTTAAGGAGGCATAAAGTTGGAATTCCTGCAAAAAAAGGTAGAAACGAGGCAAAAAATCCTTTATGATATATCTACCCTTTAAGAACAATTGCAATTAACTAAAGATGAGAGCAAGGGACTAAATATAATCTTTAAATGTGAGTTAATTTTCTCACAGTATTTTTTCTATTGAGCTCCATTCTCCACTATTCATAAGTTGGGAGGTACCACTCTCCTTATAGTTCTTTCTTAGTATCGGTTTCCAGGTAGCGGCTCAGCATATGAGCTATTATTCACCTCTGCACTGCCATTTGCTGCCCTTTCCTTGAAGATTAGTCAAAACATCTGCCCTAGCAGCTTGAATTACCCGACTATGGAAGATACTGCTGTGTATACAGAATCAAGTATGCCCATACCCATTACAGAGCACACAGAGAATGAACAACTCACTATCTCGCTTGCAGAATATGATGCACAAGCCAGTTATTGTTGCTGAAGAGATCTCACAATTTTTCTTTTCAATGGCAGAGTGTTTTAAGGCAAGATTGAAAGAAATGAATGGTCCTTATAATCTGCAAAGTAGTGGCCTGTTCTCAGTAGAAGTGTGATATGAAAAGAAGTGCAAGTCACAAGTGGGAGGGGATGACAAAAGAAGTAGGCAGCAGGGAATGCATGGAACAGATCAGGATTGACTCATACAGCTTTCAAGTCTGTGTATTTCTTTGGAGGACTACTAGAAATCTATTTGCCTCATGGACAATTGACTGCTGCACACAGCTTTGCGTTCTGTTTTTCTGCCATTCTCTAGGCACAGACCTCCTTTCTCCTACACAAGCCCTATAAACAAGCTGCGAATGTGCAAAGAAGGAGGAGGGTATTTTGTTACTTTCCTGATCTGCAGGAAATTAAAATTAACCACCTCATCCTTGTGCTTCTCTATCCTTTAACCATATTGATGATCTCCTCACCTTTACAATATTTCGTTGCTACTGAGAATGAAATCCCTAGAGCACTGGGTGCTGGCCAGATCCATGTACAAGAAGCAGGGAAATGATAATCCTCTGCATTTCATAGCCTTTCAGGGACAATTCCTCATCAACCACATGCTGGGAAACCAGACAATTCAGATGCCTTTAAGATATCACATGGAGAGAGTGCGGGTAGAGTTCAGGACTTAGGTAGCCAAAAACAAAAAGAGCTTTCAAGAGAGCACTTAGACTAAACTTTTTACAGCCTGGAAACTTTGACATCTGCAGAATGCAATGCTTAGTTATTCAGCCTCTGTTTACATCTCCTTCAGATCTAGCCATCTGCTACACTTCAGCTGTTGTGTTTTGATGCCAACCTTCCTGTAAGCAGGCTTGCATTGATTAGATTCCATCTAGCAGTGTAGTTGCTTCTCTGAGAAAGCCAGGCTTAGTAGTTCCTTTCTTACTTCTGCTTGGACATGAGAATATTGCTTTCTCATCAGAATCAAACTGACATATCATACATCTACTAGTTGCCCACATCCATTCTTGTGAGTCCGTTCATTCACCAGAAATTCCTACTATGTTACTTCATGTTGCACTGATGCAGAGTATGAAAGTAGAAACATTCCATGCATGACTGGATATGACAGATTTAGCAATCAGAAGTTCACTTTCTTGCACCTTTTGCTGGCATCTATTATATTCTAAGCAAAAGGAACTGTTCAATATATTAAGAGTGGGTCATTTTTAGAGGCTGTACCCGTGGGCCTGTGTTGGGTGAGGTGCAGAGATTTAGTTAGACTTTATTTTTTTCTCTGCTTTTTTACTTCTTGCTATCCTTAAATCTGTGAATAATTTTAAGTAATATTTACCAAATGCATGGATACTTGAGGAACCATTCAGTAAGCTACTAAATCATAGCCATGCAATGAAGTTTGAGGAGTGGGAAGAGGAAGGGTAGAAAACCTGAAAACAATGCAGACAAGTATAACAGATACAGATCAGTGGGAGCAAAAATTCTGTCATTCTAAGATAGTAATGATGTCTTCAGAAAGTAATTTTTTAAGCTAAGGTTTTGAGTTTCTTATTGCACACCTTGAAATTGTTATTCGTTCATACAGTCAAGAGCATTCTGTGGTAGATTCCGTGTTTGCCTGAGCAAAAGGAACAGCAGGTATTGAAAGACTGGAAGTGTGTCTAGCTTGATTTTCACATTTTATCTGCCTCCCTCCCTTACCCTTCATCCCTTGTTTCCATACTTTTTCCAACCATTACACTTTGTAGGAGTGGCTATGCCTTCTAAGGACAACACTTAGGGCATTGTGAGCACATCAGTAACATAAGCAATCAATAATAATTCTACCACTGAGCAGTTAATCAGCAAAGTATGTCCTGCCGCTCATCCACAGTAGATGTAGGATCTTAATTCTGAAAACATTTCCACAAAGCTGTTTTACATAAATCAGTCAGAAGGACCATGTTGTGAAGTGTAGCACATGCATATGTGCTTTTGGGACTAAGGCCCAGTAAGCAACAGTTTATTTTAAGCCTGTTCATTGCATTCAGCAAGTAGCAAGACACCATGATTTTACATTGCCTTGCTCGTGTCATCACAGCAGCTTTCAAGAGTTCTGGAGTGAATAAACTGTGCTGTTGAATAAACTGCAAGCTTTTATTGACTTCAGCTAGACCTTTTAATTATAGTGTTTCTTACCATTATTGTTCAGAAATACTGAAATTTTCAACAGATGGAAGAAGACAAAAGGATTTATTTAGGTAAATTCCTTTACCGAAAAAAATGCCCAGGAATTACAATGTGTATTTTTAACACTGTGATTGGAGTCTGGGCTTTTGTTATAAAGCAAATGCACTTCAATATGCACTTCTTCCTCCATCCTCCAAAACCTGGTTAGATGTACCAACCAACCTTTTTGTTGAACATACAATGGATAATACCCACTTGTTCACAAATAACCTCATCAGATTCCGAAAATAATGTTTTTTATTATGTGGAGAGTGAAAACCATTATATTAATTTGGGGATTTGTAGTATACAGTCAGTGATTCTCTGTGATTACAGAACTTTACCCACCAACATCCCGGGGAGCAGTCCCTTCTCATGGATTCCCTCAGGTATCATTGTTCAAGGAACAGGTCCCACATGCAGCCTTTCTATTGCCTCCTTCAACTGTTCTGTCATAGCTCATGCTAAATTATTATTTTCCAGCATGACATCATTTGCAAACATATCCAGGGTTGTTGAAGGAACTTTTATTTACCTTGGCCATTCCAGCTCAGGCTATCCTAGGCAAAATTGGCCTCAATTCACCTGCAGTAAAGAGTTTTGGCCATCTCTTGTTGCAACACTGCATGCAGACATGAAGCTCCTTTCACAGTAATTTGAGATGTCTGCAACTGCACCTATGGGAAGGCAACATTTTTGAGGGAGAGGTGATATACCTTATCAAATCAAACAAACAAGGTTTTGGTTCCACAGAATCTGATCCCAGAAGTCTCATACGGATAGAATAAATTTTGTGCTAAGCACAGACTGACCTATGTCAGTGCCACATAAAGGGAGGGCTCACACAAGTCTGCACATTTCTTGCAGATTGCTACAGCTTAAAAAAAAATAAAAACCTAATAATCTTTATTAAGCATAAAAATCTAGAGTTGAGCTGTCCTTAAAGCATGGAGGAGACATTTCACAGTTAACAAAACATTAGATATTTTGAACAGAATATGTGCTTATGATGCTACACATCTTTCGCAGTGTAAAACCTTTTTCCTAGTTCTGTGTTGTTCAGGTTGTTTCACATTATTCATAGGTACACCGATGAGGTTTCGCTATGATGAATCAGTTACTCAAGGCATAGCACAGTTTTGGCATAGCACAGCAAAGTTCTTTAGTCCTGCGATGAGGATAATTTCATTTAATCACTTGAATGAAGTATAACCAGATTCTTTCCAGTGGTTTATAAAGTGATTGCTAATGCAAATGATACTATCTCAGTTTCTTCCTACAGTTCATTGATATTCTCAGTTTCTTTCTACAGTTCATTGATACAGATCAGCAAGGTGTTCCTTGATGTCTTATCCCAAACTATGAAGAAATTCCTCAGAGAACTCCCTGCGGAAACATATTGCTTTAAAACATTATCAAGAATAGCTGCCTCTTAGAGAGAAGGATTTTGAGGATAAATGCAGAAAGTCAGAAGAGGAAACACCAAAAAAGACATTTGTTTTCTAAGGACTGCCTCTGTCGATCATAGTCCAGATTTTCTTTGCAATGAAGCTTCCAGTCTGGAAGTCTGTGTGCATGTGCAAAGGTCAGGACAGCATGGGGAAGGTTTGGGGTATATTTCTTGCAGAGTTTATGATGAGAGAAGTAGTAATGACATTGCTCCAGACTTTTCACCCCTAGGTGCTGTATGACCTCTGATTTCTACACTTTCAGGAGACTCTAGTAGGGTGCTAGAAAGGCAAGTTTTCCACCTTAAGAGTGGAGATAGACAGCTGCGTGCAGTGACTCCTTCTATTCGCAGCTTCTGGAGAAAGAAATCCTTCCCATTCTCATCCTTACTTTGTACCATCCTCCTCAATTCACATGTTAAGGCAAAGAACCAGAGCCTCAGACAACAGAAAAAGAGGCCTGCAAATCTCATGTACACAAATCTGTGTAGCAGATTTCAGAGGGGTTCATGGTTTCTAAGGTAAATCAAAAATTATAAACCTGGGTATTTTTTACCAAGTGTTCCCTGACTACAAGTCTATTGACAGAGCCTGCACAAAAACATTGCCTTTAAATGTCTGTGCCTAGACATAAAGAAGGCATTTTGCCAAAATGAGAATGAAAATCATTGGCCAAATTAGCATCGTGTGATCTTAGCTTTAAAATGACCCTGATGCTGTATAAACAAGATTACATAAGGGTTCAGAGGTATGTGAAGCAGTTCAGTAGTGCCATCTTGAGGGAAGCTCCTAGATGTTATGTACAATTCCAGATTTCAGATCACCAGCATTTGCCTGTTTTATTAGTTGGAAGTAAGTCAATGAACTACCACAGAAGAATGAGGTACAGTAGATTTAGAAATGCATTAAAACATGCCCTTATTAGCAAAAGAGAAGTCAAAGCCAGGACTAATGCATTTCTATTGCTGCAGAAAATTATAGTCTGGGAAATAGAATTGTAATGTTTTCCACTTACAGCTGTTTATTGCAAAGCCACTTAGTAATATGAATTAAGCTGTGCAAAACATTAACACTACTTTAGACCATAAATACCTCTGTGTCAGAAGGAACCAGTGGAAGCAAAGACCTGACGCCTGAGTCTCACAGAACTCTGTTTATTTTTTGTATTCTTTATTTCCATCTGGGATGCAGACCAGGATCTGCTTATCCTAGCCTGACTTTCAGTAGAATTATAACCATACATCGGAAATCAAATTGATTAATTTATGAAGTGGCAAATGGTCAGAATTATAAAACAGGATGCTTACAATTACGATCTGCTTTGTTTTCCATCCATTCCTATCTTCCCCATCACGTTGGTCTGGAAGTGCCATGCACCATCTGGTAGACTAAAATCAGTAAATGTCAAAAGTGGTTTTCATTTTTCAGATCTGTCAGCTGGTGACAAGTAGGGCAGTTTAGAGATCATGCAGATCTTTCTTTTTTTGTTTGCTTGGAAGGGCTCTGCCCTTATCCATGAATATTTTTTCATTTCCTGACCAGAGTCAGAAATGACAGCAAATGATGGCTCATGGAATTTCTTTTTTTCCCCCCTCCTGTTTCCTTCTTTTAGCGAGAACATATTTACACCACAAAAATAGGGCACCATCTTTAATAGCTTAGATGCTGATGACTTGTCACTTGACATGCACAATCACCAGAGCTGACGTATGATTTATTGATTATCTATGAAAGGACAGACAGCTGCGAACTTTGATGCTTCTGTAAATATCACCATCAGCCTTGTGCGAATGCATGCAGTGTGTGATCTTACAGCCACACACAATCCCTCTGGGCCCTCCGGGTGGAACTAAACACACAAATTCAAGTCACCTCTTCACAAGATCCAAGCACATTCTTTTATTGCTGAGTTTACCAGGATCAAGGGTATATCGTGCCTTTAGGAAGCTCTGACAAGTCCAAGACTGTCACTGGAAGAAGCAGGAAGGCAGAGGGAAAAAAACCACCTTTCCTTTCAAGGAAAAGTTAAAGGGAGAAGTGAACATCCCCTTGAATGTAAGTGTAGATGACTTCAGAGCAACTGCAGACTGAGATCCTGGTATACCAGTGTTATATTCATTTCACAGCATAAGCTCCTTGAATAAAGAATAAAAGTTGTGGTAAATGCCATCATACTGTACTGATAAGATGCCACGCTGTGACTTTTTGTTATCTTGTCATTCTTCAGGGCTGGCAGAGTGCTCAGTCCCTGTACGATACCATATACGATGATGTTTCACCCAGGTTATGGTGTTAAGTATTTAAAATACTGATGTTGAACAGTGTGGCCAGTGGGACCAGGGAAGTGATTGTCCCTCTGTAGTCAGCATTGGTGAGGCTGCACCTTGAAGCTGGTGTTCAGTTTGGGCCCCTCACTACAGGAAAGTTACTGAGGTGCTGGAGCATGTCCAGAAAAGGGCAACAAAGCTGGGGAAGGGTCTAGAGAGTAACTTATATGAGAAGTGGCTGAGGCAGCTGGGGTTGTTTGGCCTGGAGAAAAGGAGGCTCAAGGGGAGACCCTATTGCTCCCTACAACTACCTGAAAGGAGATTGTAGCAAGGTGGAGGTCGGCCTCTTCTCCCAAGCAACTCGTGACAGGACAGAGTGACAAAGCCTCCAGTCGTGCCAGGGGAAGTTCAGGTTGGACATCAGGAGGAATTTCTTCACGGAAAGGGTCATTGGAATGGGCTGGCCAGGGAGGTGGTGGAACCACCATACCTGGAGGTGTTCGAGAAATGGCTGGACATGGTACTTTGTGTCATGGTCTAGTTGAAATAGTAGTGATTGGTCAAAGGCTGTACTTGATGATCTTAGAGGTATTTTCCAACCTAAACAATTCTGTTATTCTGTAAGCAAATTGTTAATCAGATCAAAAAATAGCAAAGATATAGAAAAAAACTGTTCGTAAGTCTCCTTGAATCAATTCCTGAAAAAGTGCTGAAGAAGAATCTTTGTGCTTGTATCCTTTTGAAGTGTAATTTGCTTGAAAGATATGCAGAAAATGCATACTTTTGAGTAAATGCAAACTAAATATTGACTGTGCCTGGGGTATCAGTACAGGCCTTCCTTTTTTTTTTTCTGTTTTGCTTCTTTCTCCTCTGTTACATCCTTTTCACTCTTCACCTTGAGTCAGATTCTTAGGAATAAAATTAAATTGATAGCCTCTGAACTACAGCTATTTATGAAGGTGAGTGCCTGTCTTCTGTCTTCATTGTCTTTTATACGTTATTGTTAATCATTCTAGTGTTTGAGGTTAAATTTTCAAATCAATATTACTATAACAGTGCAAACCTGAAACTTCAGTGAAAGAAATAAAAGTGCTAGTGCTTATTAGAAGTAAATAAATTTTTCATTGAGACATATTTTTCCCATTTACTGAATTTATTAAAAAATCTAATTTTCTTTACTCTCTGTTTCTCTGGGAAACTGTGAGAAAATGTGAAAGGACTCTGACTGTGAAAAATAGCTAGGATTATATTTCTAAGCACTTGGTATGTGATGATTGCATTGTAGGTATCCAGTCATTATGAACTAAATAGGTAATAACATTTTTGCTAGGTTTGAAATAATACTTGACTCTTTTTCTCCGTGGAATTAAAAATGATTTCTGCCATACATTTCTCCATTGGTACAGGATGCAGATAAAAAATTGCCAAAATGATGATGTAATGTTGCTTTTTCACATGGTCCTCACTATAATTAAAAGCTCTACTTAACCCTGCTCTGGGAGGAAGCCTTCAGTACATATATCCACACACATATGAAAGGAGGAAACTTATGAGAAGGCGGCCTTGAGAATATGTGAAAATTTCTATTTTTGATTTATCCTTTCCACAGAAATTATCATAAAAAAGCAAAGTTTGGACAGTGGAAATGGCACCAAATTTTTGTTTGTTGCAAAAAACAAATTGCACCAAAGTTTGTTGCAAAAAACACTTTTAAGAAAAATACACAGAAAAAAGAAGGAGCTTTTCTTCAGTTAAGTGTTTTTTTAATAGGTATCCTTCACTGCACTTCCTATTATATGCTATCCAAATAGACTGCTACAAAATTGATGTCAACAAAATATTTCTATCATCTGAGTTTCCTTTAGAATGTTCTTTCTCTTCAGTTTCCAAATAATTGATTTGCAATTTGGCAGTTTCATTTAACTATAGCTCTTAATCTTGCCAGCCAAGTTAGTATGTGAAATGATTTTTCTAAAGTATAAAACACAAAGTCCCAGTTGCAGGGAGTTCCCTCAATGCTTCTCTTGCCATTTATTTTTAATTCTAAATGTCCACCCTCAAAGGAATTGTGTGAAGGATGAATGTGCCAATGTGTTGCCCTGCCCCACAGTCCACTACCTGAAAACTGAGAATCATCTGCTTTACAATGTTAGTTGCTCCTACCAGAGCACTGTTTCCCAAAAGCAAATACTGTTCCCAGGTTTATTGTTTCGGGCACAGTAGGTGTGGTATTGCATGAGTAAAATGCCTGAACAAAAATTCCTGAGAAAATCATTCTGCAATAGTGCATAAATGGAGAAAAAACTTCTCTTGATGAATCTGTCCTACTGAATGCACTTTCCTTCTACAGGGTTCCTGTGAAACTTAAGGCATGGTCCATGAGAAAAAAATCCAAACCTTCTTTCAATTTTGACTTTAACTTCCAGGACTTAGTGTCCCCCCAAAAGGAAAAAAAATAAAACCACAAGAGATTGCCATTTCATCTTACTCATATTTTTACGCTACAGTCAGAAATTCATATACGTGGTGGGGATATCTATTTTGTTGGTACCTAGATATGACTTTCCCTTGCAGTGAAGAAGGTGTTTCCCCTAGGAAGGATCCTATTACATATTTCAGCAAATCTACTGTGCCGGTATGGTGCTTTGTAGCCATTCAGAAAAGTTGCTGAACAATGGAAGGAGAGAGAAAACTCACGGACAAGAAAACACTGAGAGCATATTTTAAAAGTACAAAATTATAAACACTCAGTTTTTCTCAGTGAGATACACAGATATTGAAAAATTCAGAAAACTCCTTAGGACTTTGTTTATATTTGACTATATCTGCAAAACATAAAATTCAAGATTTCTTTTACCAAATGGCAAGATACAAACAGGCACCATGATTCACTGCAGGGAACAGTCTACAAAGCTGTACGTAATTCTGAACAACAAAATTATGCACATGTTTAAATGAAGACTTAATTAGACATAATGTTTTAACTGTCTCCATGAAATACTGTATTTGATTTGCAATTGCATTTTAACATCAGTTATTTCTGACTCTGACTCTACATACATTAAAGCCTTATTCATTCATGACTGGTTGCAAACAATAATCTGATAAATATCAGCTTTAACCCCTTGCATGACAGCCTAAGAAAATAAGACCCCTATCTTGACTAAGGTCTTAGTAGGCTATAATAAGACAAAATGATACAAGTTTCTCCTATAATTTCTGTCAGAGGTCATCAATCTGTATTCAACAAAACCATTATTGATATTTGATGCCGATGAGTTCCTAGTTCACTGTCTGAAAAAAATCATATGACACATTAGGCCTATTCTTTTTCTTACATGAGACCCATAATTAATAGGGCCAAATCATTCTCCACAGATAATTAATTCCCATATAATTCCACAGGGTGACTGACATTTCATGTAAATACTTCTTTGGATAGGAGGATGCAAAGAAAAAGGGCTTAACCACCGAACACAGTATATTTTGAATCCAGCTGAAGCTCTACATCAGTGTGCTGTTGCAGAGCTGCATCAACACAGGTTTCCCTACTGCATCCTCCCCCATCCCCTTGAAAATGGATGGAGAAATAGTCTGTAATTTGAAAGGGGAAAGGGATTAACAATGCTGAAATAATCAGAATGACCAAAAGCCAAGATTATTGCACTTTTGAAACCATGTCACAAAGTGTAATGTCCGTGTAACCCTCCTGCTGTGAGAACATCTCAACGCAATCTGTTGAGCAAGATGGCTGAGCCAACACTATACACCAGTGCTACCAAAATGTGCAATCCCAGTCCCTCCTCCTCTTCCCTGGAGAGCAGCTCTTCACTGAGCTGGCTCAAGACTCTTCACTGAGCTGACTCCATCCACCAAAACTGTAAAAAGTATCAAAACCCACCTAAAATGCATGATGATCCATTACAACAGTCCACTGCAGGAGGAGCACCAGAGTTTGCCACAGACATGGTGAGTGTGAGCAGGGGACGAGGGCTTCCCCTACTGCCAGCCGTGACCTGGCCGCAGAGTCTGCCTCCTCCAAACCTGTCCATTGGAGTCTAATACCCACAAAACAGCCTGACAACCTCATTTCCCAGCCAAGGACTTAAAAAAAAGGAGGGCACAGAGGACAAAAAGCACTCACATGCTTTCTTGTCCCATCTATCTTAGGAAGCAGATGGCAGCACTTTGCATGCCCTTGCAGAGCAGGCAGCTGTGCAATTAGGCGTCTGCTTTCTCCTCACAGCAGCTTCAAGTTGAAGCCCTAAAAAGCTTCAGGAACATCCCCTGTGAGGCAGTTTGTATTGGCTACTCTGGCAGAGGGAGGGAAAGATAGCCTGACTTATTTCCTAGTCATGTGGGGACAGACATCTTGCAGGTGCAAATTGCTTTTACTACAGAACCAGCAATGAAACCAGAACATAAAAGCTAAGAATCCAAACCCATTTTAGCCTGTTCTCCTGAAGCAACAATGCTGGTGACATCACACAGTATGTGTGCCTGCACCTATCTGTATATTTAATTACTTTTTTAACCACTTCCAACCACATTTAGACAAGGGACAGAGGTCTCAGGGATGTTAAGTTCCCTTGACCTCTGGCTAGCAAGAAGAGACAATGTTGCTATAGTCCAAAGGAAGGGCTGTGTGAAAGCTCAGTCTCAACACACACATGAAAAATCAGGGATTTTTTGGTTCTACTGACCCCACAGAACCATCATCAGTATGTTTTGATAGAGGCTGGCTATAAAAGGCTGAGTGCAATATAAGTCAGCTTTTCAGTTCTATAGACCAAGAACATTACTTCCCTGCTTACAGGAAGACAGGGAAACAAATAAATAAATTATAATATTTTGCACCTTTGCAGACAGGTTCTTTCTTGTCCCATAAGATATAGGAATAAAATACCTCACAGATAAAATACAAAAGCTTTATCTCAACTGTATTTTTATAGAGACCCCAGAATTCATGCAAGATTATAGCAAAACCCAAGTATAAATCAGAGTTTTTGTGATAATGCTATCTGATACTTAACATGAGGATTTTTGGGAACAAAGAATGCTGGATTTAGCACCATGCTAATCAATATAGAGCTCTGAAGTTTTACAGTAAGTTTTACTCACTGTCTTTTGTAAACCATTTAAATATTGATGTGAAAACATGGGAATAAAAATGTGAAAATACAATAGATCTGTTAGGTCACCAAATCCATCTACGTGCCAGACCAGAACAGTTCTCTGTGACAAATCCACCCAGCTGAATTTAGCAGTCTTAGGCAATTGGATAACTAGCACTTTCCCTTACATTATAATTTTTTCAGACCGTATGTTGTGTGCTCCATTTCATTAATTCAACCATATTTTTTCCTCTTCCTTTTAAATAAAGATTGCAGCACTCACATGTCAAGCTGAAGAAGACATTATTCTAACAGTAACATCTAACATCTGTTTTTGGCAGGCACTATGGGCAGTTGGCAGCAGCTCTGCAGTTCCCTCCTTATGTAAATGATCATGTGCTGGTGGCTGTCTAAGCTAACATCGCTGGAAGACAAAGGAAGAAAAAGTCCTTTTCCTTTTACTTGATGCTCACTGTTAGCTAGAACATAAGGAGTTTTGCATGTTGAGCAGACAGCCTCATTTTCACTGTATGTGGGCCAGATCTGGCTTCAGGGGAACGAAAGAGAGCCCTGTACAAGCAGGAATATTCACTAAAATATTTATCAAAGAGAAATGATTTTTAGGGTCTTATTTATGCACAGAGTTATTTACTGTAAAAAAAAGGAATGCTAGGGAATGCTGCTTGACACAGAGGCAGCAAAGAAATTACCATTTGCACCCTCCAGTCCACACAGGAGATGTATAAACCTTTCCAAGACTGGAACACATTTCTAAAAGGCAGATTTATTGGATGCAAGTGATTGTTCGGACCTTTTCAATATGCTTGTAGAAAATATAGAGTCCCACTTACTGAGGAAATCTGGCCTTTGCTGGGCATCACACAGGAAGTACATTATGTAAAATTCTCCCTTTCATTTGGTGTGTTGGCTATTTGATGTATGGAATAAAACTAGGATAACTGGAGAAATTCTGCTCTGTGTTGTAAAAGAGGACAAACCAAAGGGTCCTTTCAGCTTATCTATATAGATCACTGACACGCAGCTTGGGAGATCTCAGCATTTTTAGCTCCTGCAGAGATACAGTTTCTAAAGATATCACTGCTCTGAGGTGTTTTGGAGATTCTCACAATGCCTCTAATCCCAGACTTTGGGACAGTACTGCCCAGCCTTAATTCAACTGAAATACTATTGGTGGCTGCAGGGAGAGCATGAGCAGACCTAAGGGACTATCAGGACTGCACAATGAAGTTGTAAATGAGGTCTTCAGCTCCAAGGAGCAGGTATTGGCCTGAGAGCAGTTTCATATTAATTAGCCCAAGGTGTTCTGAGATGATACTTCCATCATCCTGCCTTCCCCTCTGTCTTGTTGCATCCTACCACCTTGTATTTTTGTACCTGCACTGGCACTTTAGGTGCTTTTTAAACTGGGGCAGGTAGCTCAGATGGCCAAACATTGATTCTACAAGAAACATTGGCTCTTAAGTCAGGGCAAAGCTCTATGCTAATGTACTGCTGGTCCTTAAGCCATTTTAGCAGCTCACACTTCTTGCCTCAGAACTGCCAGGATGATACTCCTCACATGTACTGAGGAATACACTTTGCAGCTTCAGACTCTGGCTGAATACCTCTAATCAAGACTGCACTGCCAGCTACAAATGTTTTTCCCCAACTCTCAGCATACAGCCTTGCCATCACGAAAAGACCTCAAAACTGTTAGAATCGTGGCTATGGGTAGCTATGTTTAAGTGCTGCCATGCAATTCAGCCAATTGTTTTAAGCAAGATCAAATAATCCTAGTGTTTGACATCTGAGTGACATAAACAGCAGTATGAGAGGCCAGTTGTGATGCTGTGTGGCAGTAAGAGCCTCAAAAGAAAGAGAAAATCATGGAGCTTGAAGTAGTGGATGAAGATCAGTTTAGACTTGGGGCTTCCTATGACGCTGCTCTTGGTAAAAAGCTAATCAAACCATTTTACAATCTGCAAAATGCAAAGTTCATGCTCCACTATATTCATATGTGGAAATTCAATCATTAAAAAGATAAATTTGATGTATATTTGGAGTTGAGATCTGGGTTCTGTTTGGCCCAATTCTAATCTTCAGGTTAATTTTCAACCCCAAATATTCTACATAGCAGGAAACAGCTTCTTTGGTTAAATGGTCAAATTTAAGACATGTAGCTGCTGAGTATTCTCTGTTCCCTCAGACTTCACTGGTACAGTAAGAATGCCCAGCCACTTGTAGGACTGGCCTTCAACCTGTTTGCAGCAACTAGTTCGCCTCTTCAGTAAAATGCTGATAATTTCTCCATTTTCTTCAGGGACATTGGGAAGCTGTTGCTGTGTGTGCACTGGAGAAGCCTAGAAATTTCACTGGGAACTTTTTCCACATGTTTACACCAATCTTTCTATCTTAATGCCATCTTAAGCTATGCTGAATAATGGTGGGGCCATGCTGTGCATAATGCTGTGAGAAGAGAGAAAAGAATGAGCAGAAGGACAGTAGGAAGCTGAATGGTGTGTGAAAACGAGAATATGACTAAGTGACTTACCAGTCAAATTGCCTTTCACTGAATGTGTGTAATCAATTCCAGCGCAGTAGGGATGGTTAACATTACAAAGGCTCTAATCATGGATTTGTCCAATATCATCTTTCCCAAGAAGCAGCCTCAGATCCCTGAAAAGCATATTCATGAGGTCAGTAACAAAGACTTGAGGTTGGACTACTTCACCTTTATAAAATGATTTGTATTGCAGATTTTAGGTGTCCCTGCTGTAGTGATTTTATTCTCCGGAAGCAAGTAACTTCGTAGTACTCGCAAAACTACTCCTACAAATTTGACTGATTTGAGTGTACTTTGCAATAACTGAAATAACAATACTAAAAGAATTTTATGTATTTTATTGCATTTGAGTTTTATACAGAATGTAAAGCAATAACACAAGTATGCCTCACAAGGAATAAAACTGTACTTGGAAAAATCACCAAGAAAATGATCTCTTGCTTTTCAAATTAATTCATATCCTCTGAAAGCACAGAAAACAATAATTTTAGATATTTTAGTAAAGAGGTAAATCCCTGTATTCCAGGTTGCACTAAAAACCATTGTGGCTTTTGTGTTCAATTTAACAGGTCCAGAAGATCTGTGAGATTCTCACCAGAACTACTCTAAAATACATTAAATTTGTAAATTTTATTAATTCATAATTTTACAACTATGCACTCTCCCTTCTATGGAATTTTGTGCTCCTTCAGAAGTCTAATTCTCCATTATTTGTTTTAGAAGAAAATTTCCCACCAGCTCTAATTCACATCCAGAAATTGCAAACCAGTTATGAATCTCTTAAATAGGAAGCCTTTTGAGTAATTTCTCATTAAATGTATTTGCATTTCTATCTTGAACTGGAATACCAGAGAAAAAAGCCTCAGGGACATTTGATCTGTCCTAGCTTGTTCCAAGCAAGCGGAAGATCTATAGGAGCCTTTGGCTTGCATATAAAATAGTCTGTAGAAACGAAAGATGCTTAGAAAATACGCTAATTTTCTGAAAACCTGACATATAGAGAGAGGCTCTGAACATTGACCAACTATAGGTATTTTATAACAATCTAGAACAATTCCTTTGATATTAATTGAGTTTCTGTTTATTACACTACAAAGTAACATGAGAACTTGGCCTAATTTCCGAAGTTACTTCCAATACTCATTGCAGAGGGAAAAATCTGTCATTAGAATTCTGGTAAATGAGTTCAATACAATTACATCACAACCTTAATAGCATGTGTCTCAATAATTTTCAAGATTAGTGAAAAACATGGGACACAAAAAACCAGACCTGAGCTTCCTTACATAACGCTTCTATTGCCACTTTTTCTATTGTCATAAGGAGCTGCTTTCCCTTGCTGCACTACAAAAGAAACCTCTTCAGATAGTTTTCTGCTGACTACTTCTTTTATCTGTAAATGCTTTCAGTGACGAGTTCAGATATCTATTTTTTTTCTCCAAGCAAAATAATCTTCTATAGCCTCAATGAACCTGACAGTGAAAAGCACTAAAGTTGGACTACACGGGGTCATATCACAGTTACTGAGATACATGGGGCCACCAAAAGGAGATAACTGTAGACAGCACAAGGGTCCAGAATGGCTCCTGCCTCAGTCCTGCCTCAAGGTAGCATCTCATGAGTACCCACTTTCCATTTCAGTAATCCATCTTTGTATAATATACTTATTGTTTATGGCCATCAAGTCAGGCAGGCAGCCCTCATCCCATTACTATTTTAGCTCCAGGGTAAGGCTTATTTTTCTTATCTACAAAGAAGATATTAAGGAGTTGAATACATACACATAGTTCTCCATAGGCTTATTGTGTTCAGCCTACTACCCTGTCAATCATGCCATTTTTATTTTGTTATCACTTTTCTTAGTTCAGTGCCATAACCTCAGGCTCTGATCTCATCAGATCTCACAAGCTAAATAGGGTCAGGCCAGGTCAGTATTCAGGCAGAGAACTTCCAAGAAAACTCAAATGTTTGCAGGAAGGAGTACTTTTCCACCCATGCTGTATTTTTCAGTTGCAGTCAGTACCCAGCAGTACTGAATCAACACCAGTGCATGAAGTTAGAAAGTTACAATAAAAGAATTCAAGACATTTTCAATGTTGTCAGACTTCATGCCTGGAATGAAACCCAGCTAGAGTACATTCTGTCTAAAACGACAACCATTATTTCAGTGAGGTCATTAGTTTTTCACCTGCCCTACAAGTCCGTGGTTGCCTTTACTACCTGTCTGCAGATCTTTCTGCCAATACTGTATTTTTCTCTTAATGGACAAATGCTGACTGAGAGCTCATAGTTTGAACCTAGTGTTGTCTCTCTTTCTTTTCTAGGTCTACCACAACTCATAGTGTCACAGGATCAGGTTTCAACTACCCTATTAATGACTGCCTGCCTCACAACATTGGCATTTCACTGTATTTATTATACACACCCTTATTAAATTAGCATATTTTAGTTCTCATTTTATGTCATTAACCAGTGTTGTGTTACTCTGAACAAATCGAAGCTTTTTGTCTCATTTCTGAGTCGGATAGATTTATGTGGCAAATAAAATAATTTCCACATAAGTAATTGTTAAACTAAATAAAGACCATTCTGAATGGAAGTAAACTACTTTATTTATTAGTTTAACTGTAGATCTTCTTATTGTTAGTAGTTGTTTAACCAGCTTCATGTTTTGTTAGATTAGGCCATCATCCCATGATAATCTATGGTCAGCAAAGTCACTACAAGAAAGAACATATGAAGTGATCTCATCTGTCTTTGTTTCACTCATTGTCTTTCATTGCCATTCTGTATATTAATCCCTACATTTTGTGATCCTGGTTATAATCTTTCCACCTCATCAGCATTAATGTTTATCTTATTATCACATAAGACTTTAATTTTTTTCCCCACTAAATGAGAACTTTAAGTCAGGAACAAGAAGTCAAACTCCTTATGACTTGTTGAGGAAACTTGTACATCTCAGTGTGTTTCCCCCACCTTTATTCACAAAAGGTAGCACTGTCTTCCACATGGGAGTTGTGGGAACATTCAGTAAAACACATTTAACCAATTAAGAGTAATAGAACCTGTGCTTCTGATACCATGCCATTACACTAGTTATAAACATTATTCTCGGCTTGTATTTTCAAAGGGTAAATAGATACATGAGAACTTTATTTTTATTGTTGAAATGTTGTTTTCACTACAGTTAAAAGGCAGAAGGCAACGTGATCTCATAACCAGGACAGGAAACAGAGAATTGGGATATTTGGGTAATGTCATCTTGATTTTGCCACAGCTGTCACAGTTACCTTAAACAAATCACTGTTTCAGACTGTGACTTCCAGTTTCCAGAGCTTCAATTACTCACAAATAGATAGTCATAGAGTTGGGGAAACAAACAGGCTCACGGGCACATCAGCCTCAGCCAACATCTTCACAACCTTCCTTTGATTACATTTAGACCACCACAAGAGAAGAAGTTACGTAGTGACATTGCCTGCCCCCAATTTTTATGTCACTCAGTGCCCCATCTATTAAATGAGGCTAAATATACTAGACATATGCACTTTTGAAAATTCTTTTCATTCCTTAAATCAACAATTCTGTGTAATGCCATTTGCAAGCACCCAGTGTATCCCTCACAGATAGATGTGACATGTGTATGTGCTTATTAGCATCTTCCTCTTTGGAAAGCATCACTGACCAAAAATAGGAGAGCAGAGACACATACAGAGCAAAGTGCTTCTTAAATAGGTCTGAATTTGGATCACAATATTGCAAGAATTGAAAAAATTTTTAGAAAGGAAGCAGGACTGCATTAATTTCTTTTAAAGTTCATTCTTTGGTTGATTCAGATCCTTTCTGTTAAGTGCACAGTAAAATCATGATAACAAAATGTTACACAAATTTAGAATTTTCTGGAATTATAAACAATGAATTGTGAGCTTATTATTTGAAAATGAAGAGGAAAAACGAACAAAGTACAAAAAGCTTTGTAAAATTTGTGCAGAGACACTATGCAACATGTGCCTAAAAGAAGTTGTGTGTGATTTGTTTTCTTAATTCAAGTTTCCTCAGTATATAAATCCTGCTAGAGAGCTTATTCCTTGTTTACATCAAACTTTTGACCCACTAATGGAACTTTACAAAATGCCACAAACAGAAATAGTACTGAAAGGCATTAAAAGAATGGGTCCATTGGGATTTCTATTTAATCTAAACAGTTTTATATGTCAACATCAGTCTAAAGTTACCAGTTTTTATCCATGAATAACCACTGACTGTTCAAATGTGTCACAGATTCTGTTAGCTTCCACACTACAAACACGCTGTCTTCTTTATCAAGAACCACTTTTAGATAAGGGCATGCGGCAGATTACTGCTTCTCCTGCTCCTTCCTTGCCATTATGAATCTCAGCATGTCGTCCTCATGCTTTACAGAATTTCACAAGATCCTCTATGTGATGCAAAATTTTCACTTTACATGGACTAAAGTACCCCACGACAATTCCCAAGGGACAAACCCTCATCAACTGACAACACTTAAATGTGAGATACAGAATGGAGAAAACTAATACAGCTCCCATCTTATTTTCACAGCTGGGCTCTTACGAATTTTTGACCCCAGCGTGTTAGACATTAACAGGACTGATTTTTGATTCAGCGTTTAAGCTTCACTTTGACTTTTTATTCCCACTGCCAGATGATTACTATCTCTGATCCTACTATGAAAGTTTACCAGTCACAAATCCCTATAATGTATAACCTTTATAGTGCCTTGATTTACGTTAATCTGATCTACCAACAAATGGACTCATCTGTTTCATTCTGACAAAGTTGATTTATGTTGACATGTTGACTTTTGTACTTTCCAGTGCTGCATTCCCTTTATTAGGTTTCTGAGTTTGTGTCAGTTAGACAGGGCTGTATTTCCTGCATTTTTTTATCAGCTGGGACATATTTCAGTGCTTCTAAAAATTAGGATGCTAAACTACTAAAATCAATGCATTTGTTACTAGTGTGGACAGTAAAATAAGGTTCTTTTTCACTTACTATGGTTTCCATGGTTTGATTTCCTTCTCACTTTGGTTGATGTAAATCATTAACAATGCAGGTAAAATTTAAATTACAGTGGTGGAACAGAGTTTAGAAGTAATTGATGCCTAACTATTTTAAAACATTTACAGCAAATGCTGGTACCAAGAGGTACTAGAGTGCAAAGACTACCTCCACACTCTGTTCAATGCCTGCATTTGCCAGGCCAGTGCTCCCAGCTTCCGGCAGAAAGCCATGCTTTGTTTCCACTCCTTCAGCAAGTAGAAACACCTAAACCAAGGTCCTCACTGCGAGTTCATACTCTTATAATAATCCCAGTTGAGTAGAGAAGGTCTGTAACAGAACAGTGGCGATCTATAATTGGTTATCAGCAGTGCAGCATCAGTATTGTGTGGCCAGACCTCCTACAATGGAAAAGGATGAGGCAGAAATACCACAGCATTTTCACATGCATTTTCATATAAAACTGAGGTAAAGAACAGCTAAAAATACTTTAGTGAGACAAGGACTTCATGAAAGCTTCTATTCCTGATGACTAAGTGAAATGCCTTTTTCCACAGCTCAGGGATAGAGAGAAGTACAGAGAAACCCAGTCTGTCTGCACACTGTGCTGATGCCATCAAAAGCTATACTTTCATTTCTAAGAACTTCTAAGTACTATACATATAAAGGGCAGTACATGTTTTTCAGGCATAACCAAAACATGGTTTGAAGGAGGTTTTGTAATACCATGGAAAGGTCTCTCTCAAGAGATCATAGAAGCATAGAATTATTTGGGTTGGAAAAGACCTTTAACATCGTCGAGTCCAACCATTAATCCAGCACTGCCGAGTCCACCACTGAACCATGTCCCTGAGTGCCACATCCACATAGTTTTTAAATACCTCCAGGGATGATACTCGACTGCTGCCCAGAGTAGTCTGTTGCAGTCCTTGACAATCTATTCCATGACAAAATTTTTCCTAATATCCAATCTAAACCTCCTCTGGCACAACTTGAGACCATTTTCTCTCATCCTTTGTTTGCTACCTGGGAGAAGAGGCCCAACCCCACCTGGATACAACCTCCTTTCCAGTAGTTGTATAGAGAAGTAAAGTCCCCCCTGAGCCTCCTTTTCTCCAGACTGAACAATTCCAGCTCCCTCAGCTGCTCCTCATAAGACTTGTGCTTCAGACCCTTCACCAGCTCCATTGCCCTTCTCTGAACATGTTCCAGCACCTCAGTGTCTTTCTTGTTGGTGAAGGGCCCAGAACTGGACACGATTTGAGGTGCAGCCTCACCAGTGCTGAGTAGAGGGGGACAATCGCTGCCCTGGACCTGCTGGCCATACTATTTCTGATACAAGCCAGGATGTCATTGGGCTTCTTGGCCACCTGGGCACACTGCTAGCTCATGTTCAGCCAGCTGTCAATCAGCAGGTCCTTTTCCACTGGGCCACTTTCCAACTAGACTGTCCCTAGCCTGTAGCACCGCCATGGTGTTGTTGCGACCCAAGGGCAGGACCTAGCACTTGGCCTTGTTGAACCATCAATCCAGCCTGTACAGATCCCTCTGAAAAGCCTTCCTACTCTCCAGCAGATCAACACTCACACCCAACTTGGTGTCAGCTGCAAACTGACTGAGGGGGCACTCAATCATCTTGCCCAGGTCATCAATGAAGATACTAAACAGGACCTATGCCCTTTCTGAGCCTAGAGGAACTCCACTTGTGACCAGCTGCCAACTGGATGTAAATCCATTGACCACCACTCCCTGGGCCTGGCTATCCAGCCAGTTTTTAACACAACAAAGAGTGCACTTGTCCAAGCCGTAAGCAGCCAGTTTCTCCAGGAGAATGCTGTGAGGAATGGTGTCAAAGACTTTACTGATAGACAACATTCACAGCCTTCCCCTCATCTTCTACATGGGTTACCTTGTCGTAGAAGGAGATCAAGTTACTCAGGGAGAACCTGCCTTTCATAAACCCATGATGGTAGTGTTTCGCCCCACATCCAATTAAGGATGGAGATTCTTCTTAGCCCTCTTTTTGTTGATGATGTATTTATAGAAACATTTTTTAATTGTCTTTCACAACAGTAGCAAGATTAAATTCTAGCTGGGCTTTGGCCATCATCAAGGCCAGTGCAATTCAACCAGAGACTGAGATGCATGACCTCGCTTGATGTATGGGCACTCAGCCCACAGGACCAGATTAGAGTTAGTCAAAGTAATATTCCTGAATCTCATTTTGTGTGCACATTGGGTTGTTAGCTCCATTCACTTTGCTCTTTAATCCCAATCCCATTATGTCCCACTATTTCCTGACATGGGCAGAGGCAGTTCTTGACACGTTTTCAGTGTCCCTAAAGCAAAATGATACACTTTGCTTTTAGGAACATTGAAAATGTGGATTTTTGGTTCAATGATCAAATCAAGAATTGTAATAAAGTAAAGTAAAATTTTGACTGGGATAAAACTGACATGAAGCAATTTATTTTTAGTTTATGTAATCATTTTTAATCTGCAAGTATAAGAATAATAGATGATGGAGATTGAATAGAGGAGGAGGAAAATGTTGAAAATAGTTTTGCATCCCCCTTCTTTTTTTCATATGAATTACTGTTTGCTTAAAAATCTCTACCATTTGCACTCCAATTTCTCCTATTTTCTTTCTATTCAGTGATTTTTAAATGTTTCTTTCAAAATCTGCAGAAAGAAGCAGCTTAGGGAAGATCACTCGACAGAGTTTCAAAATTAGTCTACTAGGTAAGGCGCTTGGGCAACGGAAGGACAGGCACAAGTGGCTGTGATCCTGAGGCCAAGTGTGCCATCTAGTGTTGGATATTGTCTGTCAAAGGGAAAGCGTCAATTAATCTTTGCAACGTTTATGATACCCGTAATATATCCTTCAATCACTTATTGGACAGGCTACTGATACCATACTTGGGTATTAAATGTAAGGCTTAACAATAACTTTTCACATCCATGACGTTTGGGTGGTACACGTGAATAATTTGTGAACATGTTTTATTTGAAAGCTGATGATCAACATCCAATGAGCACATTAAAAAATTAATGAGTCTTCTGCAGAAGAGCTGCACAACATTACGATAAAATACTTTGAATATGCTGTGGCCATTTCGACGGTCACTTACTTCAGTAAACTGCTGGAACCAATAAGCCCAGCATGATGTGCAACAGATTGTAACAGCATGCTTTTCCTGAATTTCCATTAAGGAGGACAATATAACCCAGTTACCACCCTCATATGACAGAAAAACAGGTAATGAAAGTTGAAGACATGCAGACTGCCATGTATGGTTCCTTGGGTTCTTTTCAGCTACTCCATATTCAGATATCAACTGCCAAATCCGCAGCACCACTGTCATTCCAGCAGTTCTCTTAGCACAAATACTCTGCTATCACTGAGGAGCACAGACTTCTAAAATACATTACCATAGAGTCCAAAACAATTGCTAAAACCTCTCATGGCACAATGAAGACAAGTATGAACACCTGAAATTTGGTACATTCCCAAAAAATATCAAAGTGTAAATTCCTTGGGGTAAGGCATCGTTGTTTCTTCAGTTTTTCCCTTTCAAGATGCTCAAATACAGATGCCAGAAAAGCATGAGCAAAGTTCTTGACAAGAAGTTGTACTGCAGTCAGAGAGATGTGGAAAAGGCTGTGACAATTTATAAAACCACTTGATTTAGGCAATTAAACTCTCGTCTTCTTATGTTACGTCTGCTAACATAAAAGCTGATGTAAATGCAGGCACTATAGTGGTGGTCAGAGCACAGGGAGAAAAAGGAGGGTAGTTCAGAGGTATTGAGTCACAATTTCCCTGTTTGTTTAGTGTAATAAAACAGCACTGTTAACAACTCCAAAGTGACTTTAGGATATTTCTTATCCTGTGTAACTTAGACTGATGCCAAAAATGTCACTCAGATTGTTCTTCTGTGGTGCTGTGCTCCCACCACTTGCCTCATGTCAGGTCCAGTGATCCAATAGAATCACATTTTGCCAGGTCAGTGACTTGATCCAACTGAAAACCAACTGGGGGTGGAAAAAGTTTTCTATTGGATAGCCACCAAAAATTATGCCAAAGTTAAAATGTGTGTTTCTTCTCAACACAGTTTTTAACTTCATTATATGCCTAAAGGTCCCCTTGATTGCAAAAATGCATAGACTATTGAAAAGATGGACAATTACAAGATTTCTTCAGTGAGAGTGATTACATTTGTTATCTTCAGTTTAATGTTGTTTATAAATAATCATTCAAGACTCTGAGCCTGAAGCTGAAAGCAAGTAGAAACACTAGGAGATAGTGAAATAGCAGCAAACTTCTCTGATTAAAAAAACACATTCCTCCATATAGCTAGGAGAGCGCCCACAGTAACAACAGCCTTATTCTTCTTCAGGAGTAGGCTGCAAGTCAAAATTGCTCCCTGAGTAGGCTGGAAGTTTCTGTATACCTTTGGCCAGCAGTGAACCAGTTTGGAGTTACTACTTGCAGGGAGCCTGCATGCCAAGGTCAAGTAGGTAGTGCACAGCAATTTGTAATGTTCCTCCCAGCAACTATATTTGAAGCATGTTACAGCAGGACAACTCTCGAGAGCAGCACATCTCCTGTAGGACGTACTATTTCAGACTTTGATGTGCAGCAAAGATATAGGAGAAATATCATATCCTTTCTCAATTTCAGCACCAATGATCACAGTAGTAATTCAAAGACCAAACTGAGGACTCATTTGCACTGAATATTAATGCAGGTGTAATAGATAAAAAAACTGGCAGGAGCAGTTTTCAGAACAATGCATCTGTCAGCCACAATCTTTGAAACAAATCCAAATCTAACGGAGCAGATTCTTTCCCTTTCTTGAAAAAGGGACTTAATATGATCAGCTACATCTTCTCAAAAGAAAACATTTGGACTCTTTTCTTTTATACACTTTGATCCAACATCAGAATGGCAGTGAATTCAGTGGAAGTAAGATCTCGAATAAAGTTTGGGCATTTAGCTGTCTTTGAAGCTAGGTGTTTGCTTTTGTCAAGGGACTTACTTGACAGCCTGAGGACGAAAGCCTCTTTTCATGCCAAAAATAGAATAAACGTGCCATTTCGGAAAAGCTGGCTTGCCTTGACATTTTGTTGCCAGGAATCACCGTGAGTTTCACAAAAAAGCTATTTCCCATGTTGTTTGTCTCCTCATCTCTGCTCAAAAGGCTAGTGCAGGTGCTTAACTTTTAGTGGGGGTGGGGGCTGCTTCAGGTCCAAGTGTCTGCTGCACAAAAAAACAGATGAACCATTTGTTAAATATCACCGGCCCCTATTGGTTTATAACCAGATCCTGCACAGCAGTAACTCAGCTGAAGTAAATGGAGTTCTGCAAGCAGAACACTTGACCTGAGGACTGATTTCCTCAATGATTATAAAGCAGTCTAGTACTAGTCTTGCTAGTAATTCATTCCACCTGCAAAAAACTGCTTTTAACTGAACGAAACTATGTAACTAAACCTGCTTACAACTTCATTTTTCATGTGAACATACATTTCAAAAGCTACAAGGTTAAAATATGAGATTTCAGTCATGAAATAGTGAGAATTAAATGGCCACTTTTATGCATGGATCCTTTAAGATGACTCTTTTAGCAAACCAAGACACCTTTTCCTGTCAATATCCTGAAGTACCCTTTCTCTCTCCTGTTATACTTTGGTGAAAGAATACTTCGTGTCATCTCCATTACTTTCATGTTTAATGGCATTGCAATGAAAGAAATGACACCTTATGGAATTAGGACCCAGACTAGCATCCCTTGGAGGCTGAGTTTCAGATCATTATTTCTGCTGACACTGTGCAGCTGTTGCAGAGGGGTTTTTTTCTAGGAGCAACTTCGGGTGTTTTTTCATCTTTTTTTCTTTCTTTCCTTTTTTTTTTTTTTTGCCACAGAAATCTTTAGCGGGAAGAGGAAGGCACGGCTTGTTGGATCAGTGATGTAACACCAGCTGACAGGTGGGTTTCAGGGAACTCTCTGGGGCCATGGCCTCTTTAGTGGTTTTACCACTCTAAACTCAATTACAGTGGAGTTTCACGCTCCACAGCAAACTCCAGTCCTTTTTTGATAAAAACTCTACAAAGTAAATAAGTCATGATGATGATATGGGTCTACCATTTAATATTCATTGAAGTACATATGTTTGAAAATTGGAAGCAGAGTTTAATCCATTTTCATATTTATATCAACATGAAGCTTTAAAAAGGATATCTTCCCTTTTCTCAGAGAATCTTGACAATTTGTGGTCTGACAAGTTAAATAAAGATGTAAAAAAATCACTTTGAATATAAAAAAACCCAAGGAGATTTAAAATGCAAATCTTAAAATATATATCCTGAATCTACTCACTTTCAAGGGGGAGGATGTCTTCCTTCTGTGTGATTTTCAGTTTGATTGAAATTATATAAAGCACTTTAAAGGATTCATAACTCTTGATGATATATGCATAATTTGATCACAGTCTATTTATACCTTATTTTAAAGTGCACTGATAGTATAACAGGTAACGTATTTTATAAAGGGACTTTTATATTTATGAGAAATTTCTTCCCTTATTTACCTATATTAGCTTGATGTAACTTTTCTGTCTTTGATATATTTAAAGTCACAGCAATCATCAGAATTTGGTTGCACATAGGTATGACAGTTAAATCAAAAGACACATAGTCTCTATGAGAACTATACATAAAACTAGCAAAATAAACAATACATTGGTCTCAAATAAAAAAATTGTAATTTGCAAAACCCTAACTCATATAGCATTAAGTTTAATCATTATTTTGTAACATCAGACAGGTTTTACTGCCCACATCTACACACTTTCAAGAGAAATTAAAAGAAAGATGTAGCAAAATTTTCTTTGTCTTAGTGTTTCATTTTAGATAGCCGAAAGATAAATGAGGCTGGTGAAAAAAGAGTTAACCTAATGATGTCGTCTTTTATTTGACTGAATGTTTAAGCATGGTGCTACGGCTGATGGCACCTTGTTTAATAATGCAGTACATAGCTTCCTAAGGGGACAGGGCTTGATCTGAAAACTGAATATGGTGCACTCTAAATTCTCTTCCCTGAGGAAGGCTGACTAACTGATAAGTGCCATGAGCTAGCGCAGGGACTGATTCTGTCAAATCAAGCTCAAATGGAAGGCACAATGTAGACTCTTCTCAAGTCTTAGTGAAGTAATTTGAGCAGACATTTGTGACATTAGACAGTGCATCAACTATGGAATGCTGTAAAAGTTCACTGTCTTACTACAAGGTGGTCTTTAGATGACAGGATAAAGAAATCAGTGCAAATTTGTTAATGTAACAACTTGGAAAAGCATGCTAAAAATGTCACTCTATTGGGATATGTGATAAAATGTATAGGGAAGTGACTGCCAGTTGGGTTTCCTTGTGAATCCTTCCTTAGACCTCATGTAGAAAGCATAAAAATACGGAAAGATAATAAATACAAAATTTGTATTAGGTGCTATCAGCTAAACTTCTGTTTTTCCTGAGCTAAAAAATTCCAGTTAACAGCTGAAGCAAGAAAATCCATTGTTCAGCTGTTTGTTTCTCACTTTTTGGGATTATACATTCAATTCAAACTTCCCACACTGAAGCCTTTGAACATCTTTTCTAAATGAGGACTGAAGAACAACAGTCTTTAAAGTCAGGAAGAAAATTGTACAGGTTGAGAAGGACAGATAAAACCTGTTAATCACACATAAATAATATACTAGTATACAGGAATAACTGTGAGAGAATCAGCAAGAAAGACTGAAAACTAGAGGAAATTCCTCAATAAATAGAATGGAAAATAGCAGAAAAAAAGGATTTTTCCAATAGTAATTCATGTTTGTCTAACAATGTTTTTTTCTTCAAGTAAATAATGGTTTGTGGTTATAAGAAATGAGGAAAATCTCTGCCAGATTTCCAGTGAAAAATTTGATAAATTGCTACCTGTGAAAATTGGAGATGACATTAATAAAGGAAAACAGGGTACATAAGGAACTGATCTAAGAGCGTAGAATAATAAATAATGTTGAAAATAAGCATTTCAAGTCTGAGAGAGTTATTAGTGTGTATATTCCAGTACAGTTTTAAAAACAAACTTTGTCAAAAGTTCTGTGACCTTTACAGAAAAATGATGAGATGGGTTGACAGTGCTCAGCATATCTCAGAGAAAGACCTGATGACTGGAATAATAAAACTACGAAGGCATGGTTTATCACACAACACAAGATTGTGCATTTGGAGACTAATAACAAAATCTGCGTTGCAAGCTGGGAATCCGTCAGCTGGATAAGGAGCAAGATTCTGGTGTAATGAGTGATGACAGAAGGAGTTGCAGATGACAATCTGATGACAATGTGAGAAAGGCAAATGATACCAAACTGGTACCAGATGAGACTTTTATGTTGAAGATCTACTAATATCAATGTACAACACAGCTGGGAAGACCCTTTAGGTGACACCTTACTATGAAGCTTTCAGGTCAGCTAGTTCAGGAAAGAATTCCTCAAACTGGAATGATCCTGCAAGAAGATGCTATCTGATGGCATAATATGAGAAGAGAGTGATCTGTTGAGGCTGATGACTTCTTTCAAGAAATACAAGAAGTAAGAAATTCCATTTAACCACCGTGACAAACGAATGACTGACTGTCTGTATGTGGGCCAAAGGGCTGCTAAAGGAAGCTCCTGTGGAGCTTCTGGAAAGCAGCTTCTCATCTGAGTGATGAAAGCAAAAAGGCTGCTCCCCAGCACAATGATTTTTGACAAGGTTAGGGAGTTATGAAATGTGCTATGTGTGGTCATGTTTGGTGTGAAGACCTAGGAGGTCCTCTGCTTTACATTATCTTGGGCTATATGAAGCTCTCTGACTCAATTTTTATCAGTGGTGTGCTCAAAGGTACAATTTAGGTCAGTGTCTGAGAAGTGTCCTCAGCCCAAAGTACTATATGAGTAAATACATTAATAATCTTGTATTAATGGACCACGGGGAGAATTTTCAAAGGCATTTAGAGTCTGCAGAACTTTACAACCAGTGATGTTAATGACACTGAATAAAAAAAAATAAAATTGAAAGAGGGATCCTCAGCCACCTTGTTCCGCAGAGACAAAGTAAAGATCCAAGCATATTTCCAGTTCAAGTGACACTGACAACTATGAGTAGCAAACTCATATTCAAGCTTTAAATCTTGTAATTCTACATCTCTGGAGTGCAAAATGTCTGGCTTTCACAGGATTTCCATAGATTCACCAGGTAGTACAATCAGATTAGCCGGACTAATCTTTTGAAGAGAGTTGTTTGACAAAAACTTTAAATCATTATTTTCAGAATAAGCATTTATATTAAAATTGATCAAGCTTCCAGTTGCACTCGAAGTGTTTCCATCACTGAGTCTTAAGAACGAATACTGAAACCCAGTAGCCTTTTAAAAAAACCCACCAAAACTCTTCTATCAAATATTTCTGCGAACAGCTGAAAACCAATTTGATTAAATAACTTTACTATAAGGCTCAACTCTGCTTCTCAGCTTTTTCCTTTAATGCCTTCCCCTTCTTAGACCATCAGCCCAGAGGAACTGAGTCCCATCCAGCCAAAATGAAGGATAATCAGCAATAGCTTACTTAGGAAACTAAGGGGGAAAAACCCACAAGGATCTTTCTAATTAAGTAGGAAAAAATGAGAAAATCGCAATACTCTCCAATCAGAGGAACAACAAGGGTGAAAAAAGACATTCTGATTTTTGAAGAACTGAAGTGGTCTGTTTGTGAAGCAATATGAACCAGCTGTTATTCCACATCTTGAGGTTCTAAAGCAGGATTCACTGATTTCACTGTTTCATGAGTAACATCCATCTTGCAAGCCCCACTAGCATTACAGCAGTGTCTCAATATGGAAAGAATAAAATAGTCCTTGGAGACTTAATATTTAAGTTAGCAAGATTTTCTTCCCTGAAAAGCTGACAGAGCAACTAATTACATCGACACAGAGCTACTTTTAAGAACACTGTTAGAGATGAGATTCAAATAAATCAGAATTGGTTTTCCACAGACTCCTGCTTTCTATTTTCTTTAACTCATTTACTTGCTTAATGGTGTTAATTCCTTGAGACACAGCATATCAGTGCTAATGCTCAACTGAAAAGTAAATGCTCAGTTTCAGGTAGAGCATTTTGACATACCTGCAGTAAGGAGCTCTAGAGTCCTGCAATATGAAGAATATGTTACCCTGCTTCCTGTGTTAGGATTTCCACGGCAATGACATTTGGAAGTAGCCACAGAGCAATTGGTATTAGCTAGGGTCCCATTTTGGAATTTGATGTGTGATCATTCTACTGCCAATTAATTTATTTAACTAACTTAGAAATAAATAGTGAAGTATCTGAAATAAGGAGCACGTTATAAATAATGAAACAACATGAATTACTAGATGATAAAATAAGTACGTGATGGACAAGAAAGATATATTCTCAAGTTTGAAATAATTTATGAATAACTTATAAATGTAATTTTCCTTTGCTGTTTTGCTGCAAAGGAGGTTGTGGATCACAGGCAGCATTCTAAAGATGCAAGTCTATAAATGCTAAGTGATGCTATATATGAGAAAGTTGAAGTTTTCTACAATAAGAACATAAGGCAGGGTACCTTTTACAAATAGTGTAAATTTTTCACTGATATGTAACTATGCCACAGATACTTTCACTAAGGGTTGCCTTCAGCTCTGACTGATTTTGATATCCATTCTGACACTTTCTATAGCTCGTCCTCAGATCTCTCAGTACAAAGCATTGCAAAGGCTTTGTAGTACTGTCAGTAAACTCCATCATGAATTTTGTCCAGAGCTGATTGAAGCAGAAGACAAATAACTCAAGACAGCTAGTATAATCAACTTATAAGTATAATAATCCTGTTTAAAACCAAAGGAACTTTACATTATTGTAAAGATCCATCAATTTTGATTACTTTTCTCATATCCATGGAGCAGAATGTAGATCAAATACTGGATTTTGGGCTACAGTCATAACAGTGTATGGTGTGTGATTAGTAAGCTTATTGCGTACTACACATCTGCAAAATCTTTTTAACATGTCATGCAATATCTCTCCCTTGGCTTTTTAAGACTTCCTGTTGCACTAGCAAGCCTGAATATCTGCAAAAATTGAGAGAATTTTTCTATACCTTTCTGTTTGTAACACTATGTTGGAATACTACAGTATAATACTAAAAGAATATAGACATTTTAAAATATTTCCCTGCCCACTTTTAAATGCACGTCTAGAAAATCTGGAATGGGTTTATCATTAAAACATAAAATGTTCACAATTTATTTTAGAAAGTCATTTAAAAGTCATGTTCACATACAATTGTACATTATTACAAATTATAAGGGTCACAATATTTAATGCACTGCCTTACGCAAAAGGTCTGATGATGTTCACAACAGACCTTTCCAGCTAATCTGAAGTGATTCTCTTTAAAATCATGAACATCCTCCTAGATTATCACTAATTTTCCTAGGACAAACAGTGCAGAAGTGATGACAGCATCATAAAACTTTTTCCTTACACTTTCACCAATTTGATAATGTATTGTTTGATAATGTAGTGTCATTTTCTTTCACTGACAGAAAATGGAAGCATCCCAAAGTAATGTCCGTGGCTACCTTTGAGGCATTTTGCTTTAATACCTCCATGCCTCAGTTTTGCTATTTTAAAAAAATGTTCACAATATTCATTCACACCAGCAGGGTGTTGTAAAGTTAAATTTATTATTGCTTGTAAGATGCTTTTAGAGCGTCCAACTGGAAGAATGATAGATATGCAAAACAGAACCTCTTGTAGCTATTACTCTCAGACAATTTCTGTTGAATTTATATAAAAGGAATACTGACTATTCTCAGACAATTATTCTCAAACAATTTGTGTTGAATTTATATAAAATGGAATGCTATTTTTTGAACAATATAAAGAAAACTTGGCCATTAATCATGAGAATATGCTTTTGCAAATAATAATAAATTAAATTGAAACTACATCAGATCACTCAGCCTGATAAGATAATCTCTTAGGATGCAGAAGCACTGGACATCTACATCCTACGGACATGTGTTACATGAACACAGTCATCCTTGTCTCTTCTTGTCAGTAGAATATGTACAAAGCTTTCTAAGTGTGTGCTTTTAATGTGCAACTTTCAGGTAAGGAGAAATGCAAGACATGGCTTACTGGTTTTTGCTTCTTGTACTTGTCTGTGAATCCTGTCACATTCACACTTTTAAAGAAGCATCTTAACATGGTTTTCAGAGCATGAGGAGAGCGTAACTTGCTCATTCCAGTCATGTCCAAATCAAATAAAAGCAGGCGAGATGTGCTCTAGTATACAGTTTGACTGGAAGTCAAACCAACACAAGTCTGTGCTTAGCACTGTCATCTCCTTTGCAACTTTAGCGCAGAACTCTGAATTTTCATTCCCATGACCATAAATGTACTGCTGCAGTTCCCATAAGACAGCTTGACCTCCTTCCACACAAAAAAGAATCCATCCCTCTCCTCAGATACTGTCATTGAAGTTACTGTGAATTAGCCAACACCTGAGTTCTGCTTTTTAATCACTTTCACCGTCCATCCTTACCACTTCCAGTTCTGCACAGGCCCAGAATGGCTACAATTTAATCAAAATCGAAATTTATATTGAAGTTTTTAGTTCCTTGTAGGCCAATGTGTAAGCAGGTCAGACCAGTACACAATATAAAATATTATCAACATTCAGAGTAACACATGAGTTTCTGTAAGGTCTTACCTGGACCAGACCTACTTGCTACTGTAAAACATGAACCCAAGGAAGTAGCTGGAATGAATACACACACTTCCAATATTATGAATAAAAGTTAGTGAGACAAAGGAAGACGTGTTACTCAGAACCAGAATAAGGCGTTGCGCCATTTTCAAGAAATCCGAATTTAGAAACATCTGAAAAGCCTTATATTTATCCACAAATGTAATAATTAATGTAAAAATAAATCAGAGAACTGAACAGGGATTTTTTTTTTACCGATACACCACCATCTCACTACCTGCATCTCTGAGGATCTGCATTGTCTTTGTCCAAACCACAACCCTTTTGGGACTCTTTGTATATTTCAGGAGCCAGGAATTCAGTTCTGGAAAGCACCAAATCCACTGAGAAGCAGGAATTATAACGTGATCCAGGATTATCCCTTCTATTCAAGCTCTCACACTAAGCCCTCACCCGGCTGGGTACAAGGGGGCAGAGACATGTGGGTGGGCACACGTGTGCAGGTGACTCTTCCCACTCTTTCCTAACAGACCTGCGCCCGGTGCAGGTGGCAGGAATGGGCAGGAGCCCACCCATGCCAGAGAGACCCACTCTGCTTGCAGATGAGAGAATAATCCCCTGCAGAGTTCTTTCTTAATTTAAAGGTGTTAAGGTGGAAACAAATAATAATGAATCAGAAGAAAACTAAGAGAGAAACTGTGTTTCTTCATCCCCAGTGCTTTTATATATTAACATGGTGGGGACAGGCAATGCAGGCTGTGAAACCTTGTGATCTGACCCCGGGCAGTTTGGCTTGGCACCACAGCACTTCATTTTCCCCAGGACCAAATGAAATGCCTAAAAATGGCAAGGCTTGCCAAAACATTTATGGTTTTAGCTTCGCTCGGCTGTCTTCACATTCAGACCTCTTTTATTCTTCTGCTCTATCCCTCTGATTAGATTACATTCCTCTTAGTTGTGGGAGCTGGGACTACGCCTGAGCTGGGAACTGGAGGGAATACAGTAAAGCAGTCTAAAAGGGAAGGGGGAATATTTCTGACATTCCTCCCAGTGAAAGCAAGCAGCAATTGACCAAACACGCTGTACATCCACACTCGGCACTTACACACTGGGTGAAAGGGTCAGCCCTTGATCTCTGTGTTGCCTTATTGCATTTCCCACAAGGCATTACCTTTGTTGACAGGTTCCATCCTTCTCATCAATGAGGACTGTCATCTGGTCCCTCAGGCTATGCTCTTGACTGCTTCAATTGATCCTTTAGTTTGCCTTTATTTCTGGATGCCATTGTTATCACTGTTGCTGGGATTTTATATGGGCAACTGAGTATTATTGTAAGACTAAATCATAGCTCCTCAATTTTAAAAATACAAATAATTTAAAAAATAAGATTTTTCTAAATCCTGTAGCTTTTCTTTTGATTGTGTTTAAGGTTTCTAAACATCACATCTCTCTTTCTCTTCATTCTCCCCATGTTAAGGGGGAAATGAAAGACTTTCAACCTCACTGCCAACTACTGCAAAAAAGAATAAATCAGGTAGCAACTGGTTTCAGCCGAAGTCTACAGTGATTCTTACTGGCATTGCAAAGCTTACTTGAATTCACAAGGGGCTTAAAAAGCATTGAGATGGCAGAGATTGTTGTGGCAGAAGCAACTGGAAAATGTCCTGAGATTGAAACACAGACATATTAACATCACCCTTGTGGACGCTAATGACTTGCACTTTGAAATGCCAGCGGCTCATACTGCCAGCTAAAACAAAGAAAAAACCACATTTTTAGTCTCCAAAGACTTTAGATCTTTCCAAACTCTGAGGGCAAATTCAGCCATAATGTATTTTTGCAGTAGAGCAGGGCAGCTCATGCATGCCACTGGGGGAATCATTGCCTGGAGTTGCTGTAGGCAGTGTAGTCGGTATAGCTAAATAAAACAGCAGCTGAAAACCTCTGAGAGGTTAAACTAGTAATGAAGCATTCTATAATGCAATGCAATCAAACCTAAACAGTCTGAAGGCATATCTTGCTGACGCTCACAATCTTTGCCTTTCCCACAGAAATGTATTTAAGGAAACAACCACCAAACACAAGAATTTCTACAAGAGTGTTAGAATTTAAATTGACGCGTAGTTAGAAAAAGTATTTTAATCTTTTGATGAAGTAACAATGTCCTACTTAGACATTTCTAGATGAGGAGTTCTTTTAAGAGCTTACTAGTAATGGCAGATTGGAAACTTTCTGAAACTGTAAATGTTTAAAGAGCTCTACTTGAAGAAATGGAAAGGTACCAGGAAAGGAAGAAAAATAGATGCTGACAGTCAAGAGAAGGCTAGGAAAAGGCTTAGAAGGAAATATTTGGAACAAAAAATAAAAAAAAAAAGGAACTGGTTTGAGTGGGAAAATATCTGTAGGATAGGAAAAATCCAGAGGCTAAATTCATCCTCAGTATAAATCTAATGATGAACCAACCCCAAGAAACTTTAAATGGACTGGGAAAAAGTATATTTCATTCTTTTTGATACTTTTCAACATGTAAAAGTAAAGAATTCCAACTTTTACTTGCTTACATTAGAAATGTGAACCACATGTACTTTTTCTTCATAGATTCCATGGATGGCAAAACAATGAGAAGGATAAGATTTTTGTGCTACACGAATTGCATTAAACCTCAGTAACTGAGAAAGTAATTTATACTCTGCCTAACTGAAGATGCTTCTTCTTCTAAAGGATAAAAAATATAGACTAACTAATGTTACAGCGTTTTCTCTTCTGCTACCACAAGAAATTACCAAACCATCTTCTTTTAAAAATTTTATAATAAATCATAAGAACTAAAGTAAAAGGGCTTTTTCTGTTTTCAAATTACATTTAAAGTAATTCTTAGAACAACTCTGAAAAAAAAAAAGAATGTTTTGCTAAAGTCAAGGGAGAAAGTATTGTAAAAGAGGTGAAAGTGCAAAAAGATATAGAAGAAAAACTTTGTATGTTCACCCATGTATCAAATATTCATGGCAGAATTTGGTGTTTGCAAAGAAAACACATTTGCTCAATGAACTTTTGTTCACACAATTGTTTAGGCACATCTCTATCCTCATATACATCTTAGTAAAGATATGCCTTAGGTACATTTAAGCCAGTGGCTGGAGTTATCAAGCAAGTAGTAAAAAAGACGAAAGCAAATGTGAAATTGTGAAGTTTATAGGCAGAAATTAAAACTAAAGCAAAACACAGAAAAAAGTGAATAAATTCCTCCCAAAAATGAGGAAATAAAAGCAACACATAAGCACAACTGAAAAACAGAAGAAAATAGTTATATTCTGAAGGCTAATATTGGGAAAAATGTAAGATATTAACTTGCCATGATCCTCTATGTAAGAGATGCACTCCATTCTTCTTTTGACCTGTCCTGCTCTTGTAAAAATCTTTTCTAAAAGTTAGAGCTTGAATTTTGTCATGTACAAATAACCTTTACTAAAATTCTGGGAAGATGGAGAGTCTTCGCCAGATAGTGAGAGTTAAATGTAAATGAACCTACATGAGAGTGGGTACTTTTAAGCTAGGAATGAGCCAAGTATTGAAGATTCAAACACAACCTGGCCAGAAAAAGTGTGCAGTAGTACTGAATTGCAGCAAGTGAAGACATTTAAACTAATATAATTGTTATTAAGCTTATCCATAAGTCCTTGCACACCCTAAAACACTATTGATGAAGTCCTTATATCGAAGTTCTACACAACTTTGGGATGTGACTGTACAGATTTCTCTGTACATTAAACTTTTTTGGGGGGAATGCAGAATGCAGAAATTTAAAACATTGTATATATCTCTGACTAAATCTTTGTGATGCCTACCTGATTCTGTATCAGGCATGCTTTCACTCTGAGTTTAAGTGTAGTGGTTTTGATTCTAGGCCTTCCCTGGTGACCAGGTTGTAACCGAGGAAGTGGTCATGTTCCCAGTATTCCATATGATTTTTTACGTAAACCAGGGTATAAATAAGAAGGGGGAGAAGCCTCTTCCTCTCTTTCCTTTCCGGTGGATCCAGGAGCAGGTTCTCTGCTATCGGCTCTGCTCCTGTGGAGGAGTGAGGCCCAGTGAGGCCTTGTGGGCCTTGGGAAGCGGAGAGTGCCGGCGGTCGCTTGGTTCAATTCTGCTATCTCAAAGAGAGTAGCAAGATTTTCTGTTGTTAGTTCTTTATTAGTTACTCCCGGGTTTTGATTGTGCATATCTGGTTTGGGTTTTCCCTTTCCCTTTTCCCTTCGGGGGGAGGTGTTCAGGGTCCCTTCTTCTGTGTACATAGTATTCTAATTGTATATAAGTGTAATTACATACATATATTTTTATACAGCTCTGGTTTGGTCATTTTGGTGTTTCAGTAGCTTTTCCCTTCTCCCTTTCCCTTGTGTTCATAGAGGGGCTGGGGGGAGGAGAGGCTGCAAACTGGATCTGGGAAAGCTGGATCCAAATCGTTACATTAAGTTCTATATATACTTCAAGAAATTCTTATGTTACAATAAGAGTTCAAACTTGTTGATAAATTATATCAAGTTTACCTCCAGAATTCCATTCTAAGCTGAAAGAAGCTAAGTAATACAGTTAATGAAGATCACACCTAGGATATGAATGGCTGACAATTGTCACCAGGACCCTTCTCTTTGCTTCCACTTCTACTCCCTAGCTAGGACACAGGAAAATATGCTACTCGGCCTGACTTCAGTTAGAGCATTATAAACCACTGGAACCTGTCAGCAGTACTAGAAACAATTTAGTAGTATTCTACTAAAATCTTCACTTAAATGAGGACTAATAACTCACTAGATCACATTTTAAAAACTGAAGAGGTACTGACAGGTTACAATAGCATCAATGCTAAAACAACACAAGCACATCAGTCTCTCAGCTTCCCACTTCTTCACAAGCCCGCTCCTTGTAATCACCTTGTGTTGGCACACACAAGAGGAGGCACACAGAAATGATCAGAGGGCTGGAGCACCTCTCTCAACAGACAGGCTGAGAGAGTTGGGGTTGTTCACCTGTGGAAGAGAAGGCTCCAGGGAGACCCTATAGAAGCCTTCCAGTACCTAAAAGGGGCCTACAAGAAAGCTGGAGAGGGACTTTCAAGAAGGGCATGCAGTGACAGGACAAGAGGTAATGGCTTTAAACGCAAAGAGAGTAGGTTAGATTAGATATTAGGAAAAAACTCTTCACTGTGAGAGTGCTGAGGCACTAGCACAGGTTGCCCTGTGTGGCTGCCCTATGCCTGAAAGGTATCAAGGACAGGTTGGCTGTGGCTTTGAACAGCCTGGTCTAGTGGAAGGTATCCCCGCCCATGGCAGATGGGTTGGATCTAGATGATTTTTGAGGTCCCTTCCAATACAAACTATTCTATGATTTGTGTGGTTGTGCAGTGTACAGGGCTGGGAAGATGATCTGTCCTAAAACTAATCCAGACTGATCACGCTCTACAACTTCCTCGTGAGAGGAAGAGGAGGGACAGGCACTGATTTCTTTTCTGTGGTTGCCAATGACAGAACCTGAGGGAATGTCCTGAACCTGTGTCAGGGGAGGTTTAGGCTGGATATTAGAAAGAGGTTCTTCACCCAGAGGGTGGTTAGGCACTGGAACAGGCTCCCCAGGGCAGTGGTCACAGCACCAAGCCTGGCAGAGTTTAAGAAGCATTTGGACGATACTCTCAGGCACATGGTGTGACTCCTGGGGATGAGTAAGCACTAGGAGTTGAACTCCATGATCCTTGTTAGTTCCTTCCAAATCAGCATATTCTGTGATTCTGTGATCCATCTGGTTCATCAAATGACTATGTAAACACTTGTGCTAACACAAAAGCATGGCACGAGGGAGGACTCAGAAGCAAAATACAGTTTGAGGGAAATATTTTTAATATATCCTCCTTGCTACCCATCTCAGAGGGTTTCTCAGGTCCTGGTGACAGATTGATTCCCCCATAGACATCAGACTGTGTTCACACAACAGCCTCACACTTTGATACACAGTCCATTGCTTCTAACAGAACAACTACTTTTCAATATACAAACATCAGGTTAAGCTTATTTTCTTGATAAATCAAAATTCTTTCAAACTTTTATACATAAATTTCCCTGACTCATGTTCTGCCCTTTTCTTTCGTCTGTGAATTTTTCAGGATACACAGTAAAACTGGATGATAATGTTCATTAATTAGAAGCATGTGGAAGGATTTAAACAGAGAAGTGGGGATGGCTACAGAATAGCATTGGTCTTACACAATAAAGAAAGATACAGGACCTGATAGAAGCATATATCAAGCTGATCACAGCACTTGATGGTGTTCTCAGCACCAGCAACATGTCCCTCCCATCACCTAAGTGCTGCCCTCACCCCACAAAGGACGTTCACAGGCAGGCTCCACGGAGGTGATGTTGCATCTCCGCAGAGCCTTCCTTTCTAATAAAGTCCTCTTGAGCAGTGACTACTCACTCCAACACACCTGAATTTACCTGTGCTGAAACAACTTGGTTATTGTTCATTCTGTACTAGCTGACATTATCCAAACAATTGTGTGTAAGTGAACCATTTCCATCACTTTCTGCTCCATGACTTTTCTCATTAATTCAAACAGTGACTTTTCCTTTAGGTTTAAAGTGAAGTACTATGCTAACAACTCTCTCTATATAACCTTACTAGACTATAATTTATTTGGCTAACTATTCATGGCAAATACAATTTGTTTTTTAGTAGTTAACCCATTCTGAATTTACTTTTGTTGAAAGCAATCATCTTTTAATTGATGTCATTAAGTCAAATGCTTTATAAAAGTGTGTCAACACAGCTGTCACCCGTATCAACCAGACTGGTAGTCCTTCAGAACAATAACATTTTCATTTGACAAGACCTAATTTCTATGAAATCAGGCTGGTTAACATTAACTGTATTCTCAGCATTTAATTCTCTGTTGAAGTCCATTATCAGCTGGCTTGTTACTTTCTTGAGGATCTGTGCCTAAATATCTGTCTTATATTACATTGCCCAAATCATGTCTTATGTGCTACAACAGTAGCAGATCATACTCCAGATTCTCTGGAACTTCTCAGATTTTCATTTAAAATTGACATCTTGGTCCAGACAGATTTTTTAAGAATCTCTTGTGATGACTTGTCTCAACCTCCTTACATTAAAATCATAGAATCATAGAACAGTTTCGGTTGGAAGGGACCATAAAGATAACCTAGCTCCAATCCCCTTGCCACGGACAGGGTCACATTCCACTAGACCAGGCTGCTTAGGGCCCCATCCAACCCAGCCTCAAGCACTTTCAGGGATGGGGCATCCACCACATCTCTGGGCAACCTGTTCTACTGCCTTACTACTCTCACAGTAAAGAACTTCTTCCTAATATCTATTTCTTCCTTGCTTATTCTTTGCAATACTGACTACAGAGAACTTGCATAACAATAAGGCATTATATCAGGTATTGGGGCACTAAGAAATTCTGAATAACTGAATATTATTGACTGCCTAGACTTCAAACAGGATTCAAGGCAATATAGCGGGATTTTCACCAAATCTAGCACAGTGCATGTTGGAGAGACATCTGGTCTCTTGGATGAAAGTAAACTTTTCCAGGAATCAGATGTAGCCAGAAGCTCCTTTGCACAAAGCACAAGAGAAGGAAGAATCTTTCAATCTCAGTTTGTCCTGCAAGTGTCTAAATCTACCCATACCATTTAAGAACTGGTTATTTCATTTTTTTCCTTGCTAACATTTATTCAGCTCAAATATTACAAATGTGTGGGAAGAAATTCTCACTGGGAAAGATGCAATATGCTCTTCCTTCTGAAACTAAGCAGCTCTTGCTGGTACTTTCCAAAGAACAGCAACATCCAAGAAACAAAATGAATGGGGACAAAGCTGTTCATTAAATTTCATTTTAAGCCAATATTCAAAATCAGACTTAGTGGAGCACGAAATTCTTGTCCGAGTCACTGATTTGGTAAAATAATCAAAAAGTGTTTCATGGCTTCATCAGAACATATATTTTCCAATAATAAGCAGAGGATTTTGCAGCGTGAATCCATGTTTGAAATACTTCTTCCTGCAGTGCTAAAACTACCATCTCTTTTGCATGTTTTTGATTAATGTCTTTAAGACGTGAGTTTACAGAAAAACACAATTACATTTATGCCACAAAGTCACATATTTAAAGTAATTTATTAGACAAACTACAGAAAAGTAAAACTGTTTCTTTCAGAGGAGAGATGTTTAAAATGTTAATAATTTTTTCTTCCTTTGCAGAGATCATTTGTGCTGCACCTTGGATAGACCCATATAATTGACTGTTATTTATTCTTAACTTATACAGACAGTATCTGGCCCAAGGGAAATATCTGAACTTTCCAGCCTTCACACATTGCAGCAATGGGAAAATATCAGCAATAGAACCCATGTTGCTGAAACAGGTTACTCTCTCCAGTTAAATTATACCCTTTCCAGTAATCCTAACTGAAGTTTATGAAAACAAATGTTTGATAGAGTTTGCAGTATTTAATGACAAATGTTTATTTTGAGTAGTATAAAAGCTAAGTAGTTAGGAAAATATAAAGTACTTGCAAACCACAAGGAATTGAAGCTGTTTGTTAGGCAAATTTGGAATTCACCCTTGGATTTGACTTTCATTAACTGAAAATTTTATTTCAGTTGAGCTGACATTTTGTCCTCAACTCACTGTGTGTATGCACAGGTACAGCTGGAAGGATGTTTCACTATAAATGTGCACTTCTTGAGGGGAAAAAACCCTCAGATTTTTTTTTTATGATACAACATGAAAAAACCATAAAACCCATTCAAGGGCCTAAAGCAACATGGAAAAGGCCACCACTGACCACTATTTCTGGTAAGTATATCTGTTTGGATTTTAAACTTTTTAAATTCCAGAGTTCAGAGGGAAACATTTTCAGAAAAAAAAATTAAAGCCAGGGAAACAATATAAATTTTATACACCACTAATTGACACCTGAATTCAAAGTTTTGTTTTGTAATATAATCAGTATTTGTACTTTAAAAAAAAAAGTAAAAAATTATTTCTGCCATGCCTTCACAATTGGAAATATTATTCCTCAGTTAGAGCACAGCCATACAAACATTTAATTTGGCATTTGACTTAACCAGTGGGGCAGAAATGTCCAGCAGGGATGATAGAAAAATTAGCAAGAGAATAAAAACCCTCAAAACAGATCTGCTGCCAAAAAAATTTAAAACTTTTTCTAGCAGGGACTGATCTGTTTTAAGAGATTCTTGGTCTTTGCCCTTCAAAATGCTTGTTTACACCTCCTTGGATATTTCTGTCTTCTTAGTCAGTCAGGCTTGTGGACCTACTCTGAGGGAAGAGAAATAAACAGACAAATGAAAGTTCTTAATACAATAAAAGCTAATTTGATTATTGTTCATAAAGATAACAAACTACCATTTTAGACAGCCTTATCATATTTGAAGGATCTGAATGAAACTAAATTGTTATTCAGGCAAATGAGCCGCGCAAATGTATAGCAGAGTGTCGTATCTGTCCCTGGCACGTAAACCAGAGAGGCAGAGATGTGTGAGGTATACGGGTACTGTATGCATACACCAAGAGAGTTAATATTTGTTTTAATGTTAGTGGATTAGGTTTTGCAGAGTCTAAGTGGCCTTTGGATTAACTCTTCTAGATCCCACATGACTAAAAAAATATTCAGTAACTATAAAGATAAATCAGAGTATTTGTAAGAAAACCTCAAATATTTTGAACTAAAGCAGGTGCCTAGCGTTTAGATGCTTCATCTGTTTTATATCCAGAATTATTAATCTTTTTCATTGTTTGGGATAGGAGATTTACAGAGACTCAGCCTGTGTGCCCATTGATACAAAAACAGCACCAGGATTCCTATATAAAGTAAAATCTGTAATCTTATTTATCATGTTTTATTACAATTTCCCAGTCCAGCCAGCAATCTGTAATAAGATCTTCTAATCATTCCACTTTTGCTTTCAACCAAAAGTTAACGCATGCATAAAAATCTGAAAAAGGTGTATCACATACTGGAGCTTCAGGCAACTGAAATACAGTTTTGCCATTCCTGAAACTTGTTTTACTATTTTCTCCAACTGTTTGCTCTCCAATACTCATAGCAGCCAAACCCTGGGACATGGTATTCTTTGTAGTACAGCATGCCCGCAACTAAACACGTAAAACAAAGGCAATGACAGAACACATATGGTGTGTGATGTTATATATAGATATACATATATATATATACATATTAAGTCTTACTTTGTTATTATTTAAATGCAACAGATTGAAGATACTGAAGGACTACTAATTGTCACAGATTTATGACTGGTTTGCAGTTTTCAGTAATATGCAAATCTCCGAGCTGTATGATTCACTGCAGCTCGAAGAATATACCTTCTGACAAAAGCAGCTACCTCAACTTCTCATTTTATGCAGCTTATAGAAAAATTTCAGATGTGACCCAGTTATGTCACAACCATTTTCAAACTGTGATCTTCTGAAAAGTAACTATACAAAAAAAGCACCTTCTTACTCATCAGATCTACTCCCCGTAGATAGCCAGGATAAGATCTGCTGACTTGGTTACAAAAATAAAGGCACTACTACTTATTAAAATTTCTACTAACCTTGCAAAACTAACATAGCTGAGGAGCACAGGGAGATAAATTCTTTTGCGTTTTCAGTGGAAATAATTATTTTACAGTGCAATACAGCTATAAAAGAGCTTGTCAAAGATTCTGAGTTAGATCAAACAAGAGCAAAGGCATAGTTTTGCCTGCAGAAACATTTTAACTAGCAGATACATACAATAAGGAAAAAATTGTAGCATTTTACTAGGGATTGAGTCTCCACTGGCCATTGGAAAGGAATTGTTTCACATGAAAACTGAACATTCTTTACATACAAATCAACAGGACTCTCAAGCAGCAATTTTCCATTCAAATTGCCTACTATCCATCTTTCTCCAGTCCTTGTGTTTGCCTTCTTGCTTGTAATTTCAACAAGATACTTAGATATTATTCTACAAATCCTGAGACCTGGCTCTTTGATTTTTTACTTGCTACTGCTAGTTCCTGTTCCAGTTCCTCAGCTGGATTTTAGCACACTCAGGGCACAGCAAACCAATATACCAAACCAGTATGCCATACCATCAAAGCTGTGCAGCCAGGTTTCCATAAAATCTGAGACTGGCTTAAACTTAAACAAACTTACAGTATGGATAGCGGAACTTTTTTCATTAGGGGGAAGAGGGTCAGCAATTGACACCTGAGAGATAAGCAGCCCTCTGTGGTGGGCTGACCCTGGCTGGACGCCAGGTGCTCACCTAGCCGCTCTATCACTCCCCTTCCCAGCCGGACAGGGGAGAGAGTAAGATGGAAAAGAAGTCATGGGTTGGGATAAGGCAGTTTAGTAAAGCAGAAGCCAGGCAAAAGCTTGCACACACAAAAGCGAAGCAAAGCAGAAAATAGCATGGTTTATTCTCTACTTCCCGTGAGCAGTGATGTCCAGCCACTTCCGAGAAGCAGATCTTCAGCACACACAATGGTTCCGCAGCAGGCAGCCATTGGAGACAAATGAATGCCCACCCTCCTGCTCCATGCCTTAGCTTTTATATCTGAGCTGACATCAAATGGTATGGAATATCCCTTTGGTCAGTTTGAGTCAGCTGGCCTACTTGGGTCCCCTCCCAGGATCTTGCCCTGGACTGAAGAAGGAATGTTACAGTGCTGATGCTGTACTCAGCAGTAGCCAAAACACCCGTGTGTTATCAACACCTTTCTGGCTACCAGTGCAAAGCACAGCTCTGTGAGGGCTGCTATGGGGAAATGAACTCCAGCTCAGCCAGGCCCAATACACCCCCAAAGGCATCTGAGCAACAAAGTGTAATCTCAAAACTTCTGGAAAAAAAAAAAAAATCTAAAAAAAAGAATCTTCTCATTACCTTCCTGAAAACAAGCTGTGCTTACTTTCATCTTGTTTCTGAATGTGAACAGCAATCCCTTTTTGTCATGGTGTAATCTCAGCCAGCAACTAAGCATCATAAGCATCAACTGCATGAGTTGCCAACTTGCCTTCCCCCAGCAGGATAGGGGGAAGAGATCTGGAAGTGTAAATGTGAGAAAACTCATGGGTTGAGAAAACTCATGGGAACTCATGGGGTTCATTGTAATGAAAAGGAAGATAACAAAGAGAGAGAAATGAAACCCAAGAAAGACAAGTGATGCAAATTAAAACAATTGCTCACCACTGACCGACCAGACAGTCCCCAAGCAGTGGCCCTGCAGCCAACCTTCTCCCTAGTTTTATTGCTGAGCATGACACCATATGGTATGTGATGTCCCTTTGGTGAGTTGAGGTCAGCTGTCCTGGCTGTGTCCCCTCACAGCTCCTTGTGCAACCCCAACCTCCTCGCTGGTGTCGCAGTGTGAGGAGCAGAAAACACCTTGACTGTGTGTCGGTGCTGCTCATCAGTAGTGCATACATCCCTGTATTATCAATACTGTTTCCTGCACAAATCCAAAACAGGAGCCTTACCAGTTACTCAAATACTTCCAATCTCTCCTTCTCTCTGTCAAACTATTCTGTGTCACGTTCCTCCACTTTCCTTCTGAACTACATATATGTTTGTACCATCTCCCCCTCACTTCTGTAGCTCTTAAATATCTTACTTCATTTTCATCCTCTCAAAATAAAACCTAGTTCAAACAACTTGTTGACTTCAACCTTATTTGCAACTAGACGTTTTTTATGGAGCACCTGCTTTGCTATATGTAACACTGGCCAAACTACAAGACCTGAAAGACACTGAAGTAATAACTGCTGGAGGCAACTTGGGAATCTGGAAAATGTCCCAAACAAGGAAATCACATTATTGCTAGCATTAAGCAACTCAGGCTCTAAAAATCACACTTTGGTTTTAAAAAAACACTCTTTTAACTTATTTTTTCTCTAAATTCATCAGACATTCTCAGGTCATGCTTTTAAATTTTTTTCTTTTCAAATGAAGCTGAAATATGTGTTTTCACAAGATCTGAGCAATATTCAGAGATTTGACAGAAAAATGTGAGAGTTGGCAATAATATGAGTGCAAGTACTTTAAGCTGATCCCACTTTCTCCTGCAACAAAATGGAACTGAGATATTAAAAAGGTGCAGAAACCTTAGCTAGCAGGAATTTAGAATTAGATTTTCTTGTCTGTCATGAGAGCATCTGTATACAGATTTATCTATATCTATATATAAACATAGAGAGTACCACAGAGAACCACATTCCTCTTTATCCTTCAATCTTTTACTGCCTTGAGAGTCACCTCTTTCAGGGGTGAACCGCATGCCTAAGATTAGGCAAGAGGCCTCACCCAAAACTTTCAGTCAGGTTTAGAGAGAACAAGCCATAAGGAAAGGTCACTTTTTAGGTCCTTTGTCACGTTCTCTCAAGATATGTTAAGGATGGATATTCTCCATACTGGAACCTCTTAGGTACCCCCATTGTCTTAAATCTAAGGTTATCCTTACTCAGACATCAGAAATAAAAACAATATAGATAGTAACAACACATATATGCAAGTACCTCACCATCTTCTCAATTCCATGGCTTATCTTCCCCCAGTGTCTCAGGTAAACGTCCCAAATTATTCTCTCCATGGCAAACCTTCCTGATAGTCCACTTCTCAAGACAAATTCAGCCAATAAATGAATGCTGGGAACTATGTTCTCTCACCCCATTGTGTAACATAGATCATACACCACCTTGATGGTGGAAAGATGGATGTCTTACTGCACTGGTGTCATCTGCACAGAGCTGCCTCTAGATGAGGCCATCTTAATCTAGGGAATGGGAAGAACAGGCAAAGCTATCAGGAGGTTAGGGGCAAGAGGTCTTCCCTACACACTACAATATGCTTTGTTCTCATCTTAAAACCTTCTGCTTTAAAACCTCTAGAGAGGAACCCCACCTGTCCAATAGGGACTTGATGGCTCCATCAGTCAGCACAAACAGAATCATGTCTATGACTTCTCAACTGAGCAGTGAAAAGGTAGCTCCCCTTTAAGCAGCCTTCGTTTCACGTCCAGTTATCCACCAACCGGATTGTCAAACAAACACCTTTGCATTTTCTTTGTCCTTTGGAAGAATTCTTGGTCAGCATCTGTCCCACTGTTCTCTTTCTAAACACTTCTTAGTTCTTTATTGATTCAGCAGCAGTGAAGTCTTAGCAATGAGAACTTCTTATTTATTATGTTGACCAGTGTAATTTAATTATTTTTCTCTTTATCTTCCAGTCCTTCACTTTACCACTTCTGGTCCTTATTGTAGGCAATGTAGACACTTCTTTATTGTGTCACTAGAGTGAGCTCTCAGGGGCTCTACTCCATAATCAAGTTTGGTGAGAACACACCTAATCCAGCGTAATAATTAGCATTAGGTTTGCACTTGGGTTAAAGAGTTTTGCTCTTCCTCATTAAGTCTGTATTCCATGAAATATTGTAACACTGTGGTACAACAGAAGACATGATAAGCAGTAACATCAAAAATATTGCCCTACTAGCTGTAACTCATGACTTAGGGCTTGACAGTAAAAACTGTTAAGCATCCAGGACTTTCATAAATAACAAAAATGGGTATCCATAACTTATAAAAACTGGGCCCTTTGCATCTTGATGTTGAGGCTTTACAAGCCTTTACAAGTAAAGTTCAATTGAAAATGGCTGGTTGTAGTCAATTTAATAAAATTCAATCTGACCTTTGCAGTAATTATTTGCAGCAAAAATAGTGACATGGGTTTTGCATGAAAACATGCACTTAATTTTTAAGTACCTTGCTTAACGTTTTATGTCACAGCAACCAGATCTGACCTGGATGCTAAAATGAAGCTCAGATGCAGGTGGCAACTTAGTAAATATAAGCGAGCTCAGGAAGAGATTTACTGTTGACATTTGGTTTAACTAAGGTTCTTCCCTCTGCCAGTCACTCCCGGAGGATGACAAGCGGTTTTTCTTGCCCGATTTCCCAAGCATCGCTTCCCTGAAGCGCGGCGTACAGGCCGGGCAAAGCCAAAGGGCGGACGGGGTTCTTCCCACTAATCGGCCGGAACAAGTAGAAGGATTTCCCTTGGCGCGCGTGCGCGCCAGCGGCCACGCTTTGGCGGGATCTGGAACACCGCACGGGCAGCGCGGGAGCGGCGGCTCCGTTCCGCCCTATGCCACCGCCAGGCTCCCGTGGGAGCAGCGCTTGGGCAGCTGGGCTGGAAAAGCCAGGCGGGCA
>VZRE01016126.1:0-197385 GCA_013396775.1 Cephalopterus ornatus | reverse complement strand
GGCCGGGGCTGCCCGGGGGGCTCCGTGGCACCGCCCGGGCTGGTGGCGTCGCCGCGTGTGCGCGGCCTCGGGCTGAGCGCGGGGCAAAGGCCGCGCCCTGGCCCCGCTTTCCGCCGGCTGGGCCGCCAGGCCGCACCGCGCCTCCCACCGCCGCGTCCTGCTGGGCTCGGGCCGAAGTAGAGCCCCGAGCGCCCGGGGATGCGGCTGTGGTGGGACACACAGTGCCGAGGGGCAGTGGAGGAGGAGGGGGAGACCAGAGGATGGAGTCGCCAACGCTGGCGGTGTTCGGGAGACGACTGGACCGGGCACTTTGTGCTCTGCTCTAGCTGATATGGTGGTGATCGGTCGCAGGTTGGACTCGATGATCTTGGAGGTCTTTTCCAGTCTAAATGATTGTGATTGACTGCGGGTAACTGCAGAGTTGGAGTATGGGCTTCCTCCCCGTCCCTTCTGACTCCACTTTGTTATCAGGAGGAGCATCCTGCCGTGGTTCCCTCTCCCATCACACAGGGACAGTGGGAAAACTCAGCCTACCTCACTTGTGTGCATCCATGCTGCGGTTTTGACCACACTAATACGTGGTTGGTGCCCTACAGGAAGCCTGGAGACACAAATCTTCAATAACACAAATACAGACACCAGTGCTTTGTGAGCTGTTAAAATAACTTAGTGATTTCTCCAAAGGGAGAAAAAGCAACTTTCTCCTGACTTTGTTGTGCCGTGTTATAGCTCTGGTGCTCCTTCTGAGTCAATGTAACTTAACTGTTCTAGTTTTCTACCAAGACTTTCCTGCCATTCCAGGTAGATAAATATGTTCAGCAGAGGACTTGGTGAGTTCTAGAGCTGGTTCAGGAGTGGGGATGGGAGCAGACAAGAGTGAGCTTTGAGAACTCCTAGGGGAAGTCTCACCACCAAAGTAAGGACGTTGCTACCTGCACTAGCTTTACTGTTTGTCAGTCTTACTCTGGGGCTGTTTTTATTTGGTAGCCTGACCAAAATCTTACTTGAAAAACAATAGTGTTCTGCTGGCTTTAATCACTGAAGTGTATCACATGCTATCAAATGCTATAGTTGGTGTGAAGACTGTTTCAAGGAAGGACCAGGGAACTGATGTCTGCTCAACAGTTTGCAACAGAACCACACATTTAGTTGTCTGCAAATCATGAATAAACCTTTCTGTGTTCTAGTAATTATGTTTGCCTCAATGTGAAGCTTAATTCCCTAAATTAATGTGTTGCAAGAAGTGCTATTCACTGAAATTCACATATGACTTGATGAAGGACTATGTGCTTTTTTTCCCCGGTTTTTTCAATTTTCTCCGTTTCTGGAAAAAACTTCAGAAGTGCTTTCTGCAATGATATTTTGGCTCTAACACTGATGCACTAGACCACAAAGTGTAACACAAAGGTAACACTTATGAACTGAAATTGTGCGTATTAAGCATATAATCTCATTTAGTTTTTTTTAACTTAAGTAACTATTCATTGTTATTTCTTTTTCTAATTAAACCTAAATTTCTGGAAATGGACTTCCTTTGAAGAATTAGAATGACACATGGACTACACTTAGGCTTGCTATACTTGCTGTTTAGGTCTCAAGATTTTGAGAGTGAAATGCAGTCCACTGCAGTAAATTCCAGAGACTTCGTGAAGTTCTAATTGTTATAGTAAGGGTACACACACATGTTTTAAGATTAAATAAATAAAAAGGAATTATTAGAATTTTGCAAGAGAACTGTATATGTATGTTTACATGTGCTTGGTATAGTTGCTTTAGCATTGAACATAATGAAGTCAGTTCAGAGGCAAGTCTGTGACTCTAAGTACAATAAAAGTTGCAGAAAAATTGCAGATCTGTTGACTGGGCTAGAGATGTGAAGGAGCAACCATCACATTCAAGCTGAGGTTTTATTAAAGCATCATTATTGCTCTGGGTTTTAATCTAAACTTCTTCTGAAAATGAGTTAGGATAGTAGGTGGATAACCAGTGACATTGGGTCCTTGAGAAGTATTTCATAGCAAATCAGATCTAAGGCAGATTTACTCTTTCACTTGACCACCTCTGTTATGGAATGTGAAATATACTGAGCTATATGTTGCAACTCGTGCCATGCCATTTTATTAAGATAAACTGTGACAGACCAGTGCAACAAACTTCAGAACTACAGCAGCAGACTTCAGCACTGCACTGATTTATGTGATACAAATTATTTACTGGAACTTTGTTCACAGAATCTTCACTTAAGTGAAGAGATACCTAAATTTGCTGCTGGAATCTGACTGTCAAGAATGCTGTAACAAACCTGATCCACTGGCGAGTGTTTAGAGTAGATTTTGCATCAGAATGTTTTGGAGGTACTTTATTCTACGTAATGTAGGTGATTATGTTATGGTTTGATGCTACAGCTTGCTGCTGTGGGAAAGTTAGTGGTTGGAGAAGTGGTATTGGCTCCATTCTTCCCACGTTGACCACCCTCCTCTTGCTGGCCAGCTTGCCGGACTCTAAATCAGAGAAGGAGAATAGTTAGGCTCCTAAAGCATAGATCATGAAAGTATACCTTTCATGTAGGAGGAAAATCAAGGAGAATCAATACAATAACAAAAAGAAATCAAGCCACCAAACCTGGTCCAGCGTGGGCTCTTCTCTGTACGGGCCCACAGGTCCTGCCAGAACTCTGCTCCTGCACGAGCTTTTCCCTGTATTATCTGTTTTCAGCACAAGTCCAAAACCCATCCCTATACTTGGTACTTGGAAGAAAATTAGCTCCAACGCCGCCAAAACCAGCACAGAAGGCACCATGTGCTATGCTTTTCGAGTTGTCCTCGTAAAGACTCTTGCCTTTTGATATGTTGTGATGTGTTTGAAACATCTTGGTGAGATGGGAGGGAAAATATCCTTTTAAAAAAGGTCCTGTTTCAGATCAGGGAGTGGGGGGGGGGGAATTCGATTTGGGCTCAGAGTAACCATAAGTTGAAAACCCAAATGATTCACGGTTAGATGCTTAGTACATTTAATTTTTTTTAAATTAGCTGCAAACAAGTTGCTTTTGACTATTTGCTATCATACTTAGCAATCCATCACCATTGAACAAAGATGTAGAACCAGAAGAGACATACAGTAGACTCGCTTTGGGTAATACTCTGTTGTAATAAAGTTTCACAGGTTTATTGTTGTAGTTGGTGTGGGTGTTTTACTGATGGGTATAAAATGCCTTGATATTTCCCAAGAAATCACAGGAACGTAAAGTTTGGAAAAGACCTCCAAGATCAAGCCCAGCTGTTAACCTAATACTTCTGTCTCCTCTGCTAAACCATGTCCCCAAGTGCCACATGTTTTTTGAACACTTCCAGGGATGGTGACCAGCACTTCCTCAGGCAGCCTGTATGAATTCCTGACCACCCTTTCAGTGAAGGAATTTTTCCTAGTATCCTAAGTGCCATACACAGCAAAGTTTTTCTGGTTTACTTGTGATGAGCCACTTAAGCAAAATTTTTAGATATTCTCCAAGAAATGTAGATTTCTCAGTCTACATAAAAGAACATTAATTTTTCTCTCTTATAAGTTTCCACTCTATCTCACTGAAACAGGTATTCAGCAGCCTGAATATTGTGGCCTTTTTTTATAGGTGATCATAGCTAAGTCAAGGGAAATACTGTTTAACAGTCTTGTTAATTTTGCTGGGATCTCAGTGGTATATTTAGCCTTATGTTTAGTAAATTTAACTTATGTGAGTCTGTAGGGCTTTTATGTACACTAATGAATTTTAACTCTCTTAAGTTTACTCGTATTCTACTTTGAGCATGACTTTATTTTCGGAACTGTTTAATACACCTTTTGCCTTGGTTTTAGTTTAGAAAGAGCAAAATATTCAATATTTTTCTTAGAAAAAGCGTAGCAACTACCTTATTGTGGCTCTGATAAAGGGAGGCAAATATCCGTATGGTGACTTGGTAATTCTTTTTCAAATATTTGGAATTGATCAAGTTTTACAGAAAGTAAACTTTCTGCTGCAAGGGAGAACACTGGCATCACCTACTTTTTGAGTTTTGGGAAAGATGGGATGTTTTTACTCGGGCTACTGTGGAAGATATGTTCCTTTAGGAAATTGAAGGCACTGCCTTTAGTCCACTCTAAAAATGTGGAAAATTTGTTAAGTATGTGAGTACGGCACTGAGATTCTCACTGAACCCTTGGAAACAGAAAAATTTTACAAGGCTGGCACGGTATAAATTTCGCCATACACACTTCATCTATCCATAAGTTTTTCTGTGAGTTTATCTTCAGCTGTTTTCCCAATGTTATAAGCTAAATTGGGGATGAAGTGTTGCTACTTGTGTTGGGATTACAAATGCATGATTGGTTAACCTTTCCTGTGTAGGTGAGGTCTGCAGCTGTAGAGACAAAGCTGAAGATGGTGTCAAGACTGCAGTATCAGAAGGCTACTTCTAGTCCTGTGATTGTGGCAATAGGAGAGAGATCACTCTAGAGAGCTTAGTATATCCTTCTGAGCTTCTCTTAGTTCTGAAGGATAGTAAAGAGAAATTACACATTTTGGGGATAAATCAGGTTGCTCCCTGAAACTTCAGCTCTGAAGCTTATTGTGCAGCTTCATGTGCTTGCGAATATCATATTTTTCTTAGAGAAAATCTTAAAATGCCATTTAAAGGTAATTGGTGAAAGTAAATGCAGCCCTTGCAGAAGTATCATTGCATTATGCTGTGTAGCACAGCATTTAATTGTGAACAAAGTTCATTAAAATAGTTGAGAAAACATGAGTATATCATAAAGCTATAATCTAACATCTAGTACTGAGGCAGGATCAGAAATGTCAAGGTGATATGTGATACATTTTTTCCCCCCTCCTAATCTTACTTTAATACTCCTACTTAGAAAGTTTGACTGAAGTATCCTGTTAAAATATTTCATTAAAATTAATATTACAGCAATTAATATGAGCCATGTGGTGCTTGATGGACTAGGACCAGTTTTTCTTTTGGAGAGTGGGATGGGATAGATGAGTCCTTTGAGTCTTTTAAACTTGTTTTACTGAGTAAACACATCATGACAAGTGGATCATTATCTGTATTTAATCTATGTTGGCTTTTTAAGATTTGAGAAACTGAACTTTTCTTTTTTTGCTGCATGATGTTTCATGTTTAGCAGTGGCTCTTTTTCAGTATTTTTTGGCTGTACTGTTAAAAACTCTGTCTTCAGTTTCTGCATTTGTGTTTTGTCCAAAACATACAACTTTTTGTCTTCTGTGTTGAATTTCCTTTTCATTGATTTCAGACCATTACATTAAGTAATCAAGATTACTGAAGTCTGAGGCTCTCCTTTTTGGAGTTTGCCACCATTACAGTGTCATATTCAAATTTGATAAGTTTATTGACTTTTCTGTCATCCAAGTTGTTACTGAAGCCATTGAATGGACGTAGATTGTACCAGGCTTTTTCTAGCTGGGTCAGGAGATAGCTTCATTTAGACTCCCACACAATATTCCTAATTTTGCAACAAACCACATTTTAATTTTGTATAGATATTTAAAATTTTGTTTAGACAACTACTATACCTGTATTTTGTAACTAGAAGTACATTGTATCTGCTTGGTTTTCTTATGAGGTTGTCAGGTGAGATGGTGCCAAAAGCCTGTGCATCAGTCTGTATTTTTTATTATGCTTCCGTTTTTCCCACAACTTCCGTAAATTTTTCAAGGTAATTCCAAAGGACTAGAATTTGAGTAAGATCCATTAATGTGTCTTTAATATAATGCATCTTAAGTGTTTTCAGAAATTACTTAAGTCATTCTTCCTTATTCTCACCTACACCCCATCTCCTTGTTAAATTAGTAATGATAAGATAGTTAAAATTTACATAAAATGGTTGCAATTAACATTTCTTGAAGGCTGAACAACATATGATCTGGAATTTTTTTCCCTTTGAAGAAGTATGTGTAATTTCTAAAATTATCTTATATTTAGAAGCCTTTCTTGCTGCACTTTTAGGTGACTTCCTGACTGAAAAGGTTAACATGACCTTGATTTTTATCCTTGCTTTTTTTCTATTCCCCTTAATCATGTCGTGTTTTTCAGCTTCTAAAAGTTAGAGATTGCTGATGCATGGATAACTGCCTTGTTTTGTTAACTTCTTTTTCTGTTTCATGGGGAGGTTGTGCCATTAGTATAAGTTTTCAGGATCTCATCTACTGCATTCTTCTGTCCTTCACTTGATTGCCTGAAATTAAACTGATACTGTGTCCCTTAATTTATTCAGTTTGCATCTTTTTTGGAAGCTGACTTTCTGGTCTGTTTGATCTTTCATCTTATACAATAGTGAGCTCTTAGTTTTTTTTTTTTTTCATCTTAAGTTTTGTGTTCTTAGTTGATTTGTAGTGCTAAGTACCAGATTGAATATGGTAGATTCCTGCAGCTTCATCCAGCTTTTGAATCCACAGTTATCTTTAACAAAGTCTTACTATGGAATTGTCTTAACATTACACAGTGCCTTAAATAGTGCTAAAAGTGTAATTTATTCAGATGCTGAAGGCCTACATGTGATGAGGTTCAGAGTGTTACACTGAACTATCAATATTTCAGATTGATAATTATAATTTAGGTGAATGCTAGTGAAAGTTTGAGTTTCCCAGGTTGTTGTACACTCTCATACTGTTTTCATCTGTCTGTCTCAGAGTGAAACTTGGACTCCCATGTTGCCATTTCTTAAAATATCTTCAATCAGTATAAATAAACAGAAGCACCTGTAGCATATTTGATAATACCAGGGTGTATGTTTGTGTGTAAATAGAAATCCCCAATTCTGTTCATCTTTCAGAAGATTGAGTGTATAAAAATAACACTTCATGTAAGTGTATAATATTTTACAGTGTGCAACTGTAGCCATTGATACACTGTAATATTCTAAACTTACCTTATAAATAGCATCATGCTAAATGTTAACCAGGAGAGTTTAGTAACAAATGAAACTTTAGAGTCCTCTCACGCTGTTAACCAGCATATGTTGAGCATGCATATACTGTATTTATACTTAAGCTGATGGAACTATGCAAGTACTTTAAGATATTTTGTGACTTTTGACTCGTGGAGAATCTTACAAGGCCCAGGTCTTAAAAACCATAAATACCAATTAGTTTATGGTTACAGGTGTGCTACATCATAAGATATATTTTAATAATTTGAAAAATACTGTAAAACAATAGCAGGTTTTTATAGAAAAAGGCATTTCAGTTTTAATCTGAAGCTCAAGAGTTTTGTCCGTTTCTGCTTAGATTGTTAATGGAAATCAAAGTGTAAATTTCTGTATTACAAAGACAGTAAGCCCTCTATTGATGTTGGCTTCCTAAGCATTTTTTGCAACCTTTCTGGAGCATTCTGAAAAGCTTTCAGGTAGCTTTTTAATGGGTATATAAGAAGAGGTGATACCATTTTCTTTTTTATCTGTATCTTTAAGAAAAAATTATTACACTTTCATTCTTATAGCAATCCACAGGCTAGCTCAAAGTTGAGTATTGCTGTTTGTGTGTTGTTAAAGAGTTATTTATGTTATAGACATCTCATTTGGTTGTTAAACCCAAGGGGAGTTAAAATTTAGTATCTTACTGTTATTTTTACCTTGTACTACTGAATTTTATTCTAGTTAGTGTAATGATTTCTGTTTTACACAAAGTACCTTGTATCTGGTTACATGATGCAGTAGAAGGAGAAGAGGAGAAGGAAGGAAAGAAAGTGACTCCCTTGGGAATACTATTAGGAAGAGATGACGTTACTAGTAACAACAAAAAAAGTTTGATGGTGTTACTCTGTCAAGCTGCTTACCACTAGAAGTGGTGTTTCAGTTTTGGTTCCCCCCCTTTTATTTTTTATTCTTTTGATTTTCTCTAATTTTAAGCACCTATTCCTTCTCCATTTCTTTTTTTTTTCTGGGTGATTCTGGTGGCTTTTGGGCATCATGAGCTGTTTCCACTCTAACCTGATGAAACAGTAATTTAATTTTTTGTAAAAGTGGATGAATTGCTGTTGTACCAAGTTAGTGAGTTAAATAAGCCAACAGAGGGATCTGATTAAAATGAGAGCTAGCCCAAAGGAATCAGTGGGAACTTATATCTAGAAGGAGCTAAAACAGACTGAAGGAGGAGATCTGTCCTCTTTTTTGGCAATCTTTTTTTCCCTTCTTCCATTCTTTCTTCCTTTTTCTTTCCCTAGTGAAATACCATGCTGGTCTCTGGAATATTCTTCAGGAGGAAACTCGAGGAGATTGGGCAATGTAAAAAGGGCGTGCTTGAAAAAGATAATGCCAAATAGTAGTGATGTTCCTCATTGTTAAAGGATTTTTTTGAAATACCTTCAGAAATCAAATATCATCCAATAAACTGTTTTCATGGCTCTCTTAGGAAAGAGATTCTACTTCAGGGCCTGCTCAGTTACCAAGTCAGGATTTCAAACCACAAAGAAAAAATTGTGTTTGAGCTACTTCCTGCTCACAAGAGGTAACCACGTGGTGAACCACCAGTCTGTTTTTCCTACCTCAGTGATGATTTTTCTGCCACTTAGCAGTTTGCTGCCAGTGCTTCTGAAACCCTGACTTGCCACCAGCAAGCTTTTTCCCCTCCACTGGAGTTCCTCTCCTCTGGCCCTAAATGAGCACTGGTTGACAAGAAACAACCAGCAGATACACCTGTATTTGAAAAACCTTGAGATGTGGGAGGTTGTTTTGTAGAGAGTGCCAGCACTCCTGACTTTTAGGCTGCCATTTCTACAAAATGTGCACCTGTTATTGCATAGGACTCCTGGAGCATCTGCAACAGCAGGGAGTACAACTATTTTTTTTTTAAATTAGTCTAGAGAGCCTACAGAAATTTAACTGAAAAGCTATCTAGAGAGCCAGAGACGAGGGAGGGCAATTTCAGAAGCTGCTGAATCTTCCTTTTGCCACCCAGCAAGTATTACTTTCTTTGTATAGGATTCTGCAGGAGGATAGTCTGATTTATTTTATGCAGTTTTAAGGACGATTGAGAACAGACTTCCAGAAATGCTTGTGAGAAATGGTGATTTCACCTGCATGAGCTGTTCGTGATCTTGCTGTGGCACGAATACCATTTTTGTATTCTTATGTACATCAACTTATTCTCAAAAAAAAAAAGGCAAGCTTGCTTTGCTTTGTTAGAAATAGTAATGCTTTCTCACTATGCTTCCTGTTGGTTTAATTTATTTTGAGAAAATAAATGTTTAACAAATCCAGTGTTGATGTTTGGTTTACGTGGCAGAAGTAAGGGATGCTTCCTGCTGGTTATTGTAAATCCTGGAGAATGTAGAATGATCCTGTTATTCTTTAAGCTATTGTTGTCTAAAATTCTGCCCTCTGCATTAGTTTTTGTGTATTTGAATTGAAAAGAAAGATACGATTTTCTGCCTTGATTTGCTGTGTTCTGGAAGATCTGTCTGTGACTGTTCTTGAAGTGATTTTCAAAAGTGTGTGAGAGCTTTTGTGAGAAGCTGTAATGGGACAATAAGATTTTTATAGCACTTGGATGACTTAAAAATCTTAATTTTTGCAGGAATAGTATTTGAACCATTTAATTCATGAGGTGAATCTAACTAAAAATTTCAGAGAAAGAGTTGTCACTGTGAGAAAATGTACATGACTGTATCTTAAGTAGAAAGACACTGACTCAAATCACCCATATTTCTTTTTTATATCAGTATGGAATGTTTTTGAGACACTGTTGAGCAGCAAGAAGCACGTTATCTTCTTGACGTTGTGTGACTGGCGTAGTTGCAAAATGACTCACAGAAGGGTAATCTCTGTTTTTGTGTTTGTTTTTATTTAAGCAGAAATATTATGAACCAAATAAGGTTCCTCACACTTGCACATCAAGAGGAAGGGAGTGTTAAAGAAGAACCAGTTTCAGAAATTCGAACCAGACCAACCTATCAGTTTGACTGGGCATTAAATAAAGTGGATAACTCTGTCAGAAAAACTGGCCGCATTCCTAAATCTCTTCTACTAAAAATCTTTCAGGAAATAAGCAAAACAGGTAAGTTTAAAGCTACTGTATAACGACTCAGCAAACCAAGGAAATTAACTGAAAGAGTTCTAATTTATTTTTTGTCTTCAAGTGCTGTTTAATCTGCTGCGTATGTTGGTGGACAGTCTTTAAACGCTTTAGAGATGTATTTGGTTTTGAATACATATTTACTTTTCCAAGTTTTTTTTTCTTTTGTAAAAATGTAGCATACTTTTAATATATGTTATCATATTGCCTCGCTTATTGGGGATTTTTTTTGTCTGGTAGAGTTGCATCTTCCTCATATAACTGTATTGTGCTTTTTGAACAGGGATCATATCTGTCTGGTTTACACAGTGTATTTTTAAAGTGTCTGCAGTGAACCATGCTGTCCTTAACACGTTATTTGTTTTAAAATGGAACTACAACAGGGAAGCGTATAGGTGATCCGCAAGTTTCCACATTACTGGGTAACTGTGGTTGTTCATGACAAGAAAGCTTTATTTTTTTTTTTTAATAAAATAAAACCAGCTGGCTGAGGCATTGTTCCTTCTGACAGATTCCATACCCCTTTGGCTAAAGTAGCCAGACCACGTTAGTATTTTGCAAACCAGCTACCACAGTTGATGAGGTTTGGTACCAGTTAGGATGAGTCAATGGAGATAGTTGCTGAAGATACTCACTAAGTACTACTGTCAATATTTATCCATGGCAGCATGTATTTTTTTAAGTTTAAACTTTGCTGTGTATTGCTCTGGACTGTAATGGCTTGTGTAGCTGGGATTGTGCTTTTAAAAGCTTTGCATTTCACTGTTTAAAAGCAGAGTCTTCAATTCACACTCTTTCTGTTGAATTTGTTGGTTTTTTCTTTCTGCGTGTCATATCCTTTCTGATCCTGACTGCTTTGGTTTTTTTAGATACAAAATTTTAATTTTTGCTTGTGGATTGGCAAGAATTTTATGTCTCTAAACTTCTCTGCAAATAGTTCTTCATGACCTAGACCTTACACAGTTTTTAGGAAGTCATATTAACAAAAATATTAATTGCTTATAGTGGTTTCCTTTGGCTTCGTAACGGTATTTAAAAATAGAAGAATGGAATCTCACAAGAGATTTAACTAGGATGCTGTTAGAATAAATGGCAAATATTTTCTTATGAAAAATTCAGTTCTATTTTGTTAATAATAATGAAACTAATTTAGCAGAAATGTGGGAGGTTAGTGTTGATTTCTGCCTGTGTTTGTGTTGTTCTTCCATTTCTAATTACAACTCAAAAAATGCCTGAAAAAGGTGCTTGCAGTGAATCTCTTGTCCTGCATCTTTCCATACTCATGTTGCCAGACCCTTTTTTCTTTTGTCTTTCAAGGTACTCAGTCACTAGTTGTAACATTGGCATTATGAAACCTGAGACGTGTTGGCATTTTCGTTGCAGGAATTCATTGTATGCAGGAATTTAAACATTAGTCAAGTATGACTTGATGACCATACTTTACAGTATGCTGCTTTCTAAAGAAACTCTCATTTTTATTAGAAATTGCTGGGTTTACATATAAAGATGTGATTAGAAAAAAAAATTGTGTCTCCAACTTATTGAGTAAACTGTGATAGATTCTGAGGTTCTGCCTTAATTTGCCTCAGGAGTAATAGTGAAGTCCGAGAAAGAGATGAGGTTATAGTTACTTTTTCAACATTCTGAGACTAGTGCAGAAGTCAGAAAAGGTAAACAATCTTGCATTTTCCTTCACTATTCTATAGATGTAAATGATCTCATTTATTTTATATTGAGCATGGGCAGAAGTGGAAATGGAGGTTTACATTTACTTTGACTACCAGGTTTGGAATAGTATTGAATTGGTATGAAGTATTTCTACAATTTAGAAATTTATGAGAAAGTTACACCCCTGTTGGGATGAAATGATCTAAGGATCTTGAGCTGGGAAGTTGAAAGTACTAGATAATCTGAGTTTAGGGCTTTGTGTTGTAAAATTTCTGCTCAGCTGAGCTCATTATTGTACTAAATGAGGTTTTATCACAAATCTTTTTCTTGATAGTGCGCAGTAGTGGCATTGTTTAATCATTTGGGTATCCTGTTCAGTAAAAACCTTCAGTCTTGAGAAAATTGCTTTCTGTAGAAAATGCTTAAATATTTCAGTGGGTCAGTCTCAAAAAATGTTTCAGTGGGTCAGTCTCAAATCTTCTTTCTAATATGGAATGTATAGTTATTTATGAAGAATATGTGGGTTTGTTCCACTTGCAGGATCTCCAGGAAGTAACCAGACCTTGCTTTTGTTGCGAAGTTGTGGTGCTCTCCTACCAGAGGTGTTGTCACCTGAAAGAACAGAACTAGCCCACATGATATGGGACAAGATGAAAAAACTGGGTACGTTGGGTTTGTTAGTCCTGCTTGCAAGAACAGCAAGGACTTTCTCTGTAATAAAAGACAATGTATTTTAGTAGTGTTTAAATGTTAGGTTTTAACAAGTTAGGTTATACTTATTACGGAATAAACAGTAGATTTTATTATTCAGGTGAGCTTCTAATTCTGGGGGTTATACTGACATCTAGGGGTGTTAATAAAAAAAACTAAAGATTTTTTTTTTTTTTTTTTGCAAGATGCTTAAATTGGACTTCTGCTTGATTTGCATTATTGTATTTTACTTTTCTGATAGATGTTACCTTGATGATGGGCTGAGTATTTTTAGTGTTACCAGGTATTTTATCAGATGGTGTTTTTATTTTAAGTGAGTCATTTATCTATAGACAGTGCATAGGTGAACTACTTTTTGATAGTAATGCTGAATCTGTGAAATAAATACAGATGAAGAAACTATGGAGTAGCATGCACATGAGCATGGGCATTGCTCTTGTTATGTTTTGTCCTTTTATAAACACTTGTGCTCCTAAATAGATGTCTGATATTTAAAAGGTGATTAAAAAGAAGCAGTCTGATAAGCTCATACAGAGTAAAATTGGCATGAAATTAATTACCTGAGAAAGCTATAAACCCATGTTGAATTTAGAGAACCTACGTTCACTGATTGTGGTCGAAACATTTCTTTAGGTGCTGTGTATGATACAAGCCATTACAATGCCTTACTTAAGGTCTACCTTCAGAATGAGCACAAATTTTCTCCGACAGAATTCTTGGCCAGAATGGAGGAAGCAAATGTGCAGCCCAATCGAGTAGGTACCCTTTTATAATATCTTGATTCTTAGTAGTAGTATCTACTTATTGGTTGGAAATCATTAACTTCACCTTTTTGTTTTCTGTAGGTTACATACCAAAGGTTGATTGCTGCTTATTGCAATGAGGGGGACATTGAAGGAGCGAGGTATTCTTTTATGTTTACTTTTAAAGGGATTTCCACAAAACCTGTTTCTCATGTTCCCTGCCAATAATGTTAAAACTCATTTCTGTGTAATTCATAGAAATTGAACCGAGCAAAGAAGAGATTTAAGTATATTTTAACCAAGCAACGTAGAGCAATTTGCTGGAGACTGTTGAAATCTACACAAAGCAAAATAAAAATGAGTGGTAGATCAGTGTGTTCAAATCAAGTTGTATTCACTTTGCTCAGAAATTAACTTTTTTTATCATTTCTAGAGCCACCGTGAAAAAGTATGAGGCTGTGAAGACTTAATCCTTTTGTAAGAAAATGGCTACTGGGAAAGGCATTTGAGAACAAAGTGGGCTAAGGAGCAAATTAGTAATTCTGTCTGTTGTTGTTACACAGGTTGCTGGACTTCTGTCTAACATTTTAATTTTAGCAAGGTTAAGTTGCAACAGTGTAATTCCAGGGCAGGAGAAATGAGTAAAAGGAAGATAAAAGTACAGGCAGGATAAATATGCAAACAGAAGGGTATCTTTTTTTAACAGTGGCAAATACAAATACATATAAAAAAATTAAAATTACCAAATTATAAGCATATTGTGCAGCGTCCCAAAATTTAATTGCTGAATAACATCAGGATTTGGGGTTTTTCAATGATAAAGTACTTGTCCAGCAGAGCAGCAATAACTCAGCAGTTTATCTTTTCAAAAGAAAAAATACCCATTGATTGTCTTCTATTTTGCAGTAAGATTCTTGGATTTATGAAGAACAAAGATCTTCCAATCACTGAGGCAGTATTCAGTAGCCTTGTGAAAGGTCATGCAAGAGCGGGGTAACGTTTGATACCTTTTTTTTCTTTCGATTACTTTAGCTTTACTAAAATATAGAGTGATACTGTACAGAAAAATTACATGCTGCAGAATAGGGTGATGGTTTTGAATAATAATATATAGAAAACTGTCTCTGTATACATTTTTGAAGCCAAACAGAGCTATTTAATAAGGAAAGTATTTTTTTCTTGTGTCTGAAAATCTTGAATATCAAGATAAATTACTGTACCTTTGTAGCGTTTCAAAAAAAATTGTTGCACTTAGTTCTGAACTTTATAATCTATTAAAGTTAAAAGAGTATTTTAAGTAATACAATAATTAAAAGACTTGCACTTTCACCTTTCAGGATTTGCTTAGTTAAAATAAGTTTCTCTAAGCTTGTTGCAGTCTTTGTTTCCAGTTCTAATTAATTTAATGAGTAAATGTGGCAGTTGCAATAAATATTTTGATTAAATATACTGAGGGTCTTTCTTTGAATTCTTCTAGAGATATGAAGAGTGCAGAAAACATCCTTTCAGTGATGAGGGTGGCTGGTGTTGAACCAGGTCCAGATACCTATTTATCACTACTGAATGTGTATGCCGAAAAGGGTGATGTTGATAGCATCAAAAAGGTATGGCAAGGTCGAGTTCAAATATAACTTGTTTAATCTTTTGTTCAGTATAACTTTGGAATGCTTTCTATTCATGCAGGAGGAATAATAAAGAATTTTATAATTGGTTTCCTCCTACTCTGCAGTAATGAACAATTTTATTTTTTTAGTTGCATCTGAATAGCTGGTTAACTGAAAGCAAACTAATAATTTCTTTTAAATACTTATCTTTTGATAATGGTGCTTCATTCTGAGAAGATAGATTTGTCACTGAGTGATTTAATAATTTAGGGATTTTTTTCAAGACAAATAGTGCATGTGAGGTATTTATGTGTTTGTTTATGAAAATAAAAACTAAACCTCTGTTATTTTGTTTCCATTGAGCCATTCTTTGGCTGCCATTGAAGCCACAGGATCTTTCTGGTAAAAAACAATTTTTTTTGAGAGTTCATACCAACAATTTAGGTATTCATGAGGTGAGGCTGCTTTGCAGCCCTTTATGTAGCTGCAAGCTGCTTTTTTGCAACTATTCTCTCTTACATTTTTTTAAATCAAAGAAATAGCGGGGAAAAAATGGAAAAAGAAAATTGGTTTGATCTTAAAAAGCAGTATCAGGAGTTTAATAAGTAGAATCAGATGTAGAGGACCAAATCAAGGAAGAGGGTGTGGGGAATAGAATTTTGTTCTGTGAGTTAAAAATTAAACAAATCTTCATCAACCATCATTTTTTCAAAAAAGATTTGATTAGTTATTCTTCCATTTACAAAATAACTTCTTTTGGAAGTCATCTCACAGTGAGAATACCTGTGCTGTTTTCATATATTATTAGATATTAGAGAGAAACTATCTATTATATCCCTTTTAGCTGTACCTTTTTCTTTTTACAGTCTGAAGGTACTTGAGACTCTCTCAGTATTCTTGGATATTCTTTCTTTCTACCACGTTCCATTTATCTAAACCCATATTTTTAAAAAAAAAAAAGAAAAAAACCAGCTTTTTGTTTGTTTGTTTCTTTTTTGTTTGCTTTTTTATTTAATTTTATTTTTGTTCTTAAATGTATTCTAGTTGGAGTCACTTTGGAGTTGATTGAAATTAAATTTACTTTGGTTTACAGACTCTAGAAGAGGTTGAGAAGACTGAAGGGTACTTTATGGATAGGATTTTGATGCAGGTGATTTTTAGCCTTGCCAAAGCTGGATATCCACAGTGCATCGAGGATATTAAACAACGCATAAAATTTGAAAGGGAATTAATTCCAGGTATGCCCTTGGTTTCTGTAGCAGGGCGGAGGGGGAAAGCTGTTTTTTTTTTTTCTTGTTCAAAAACAGGTAACTTTGCACTTTTCTCTTGAATACTGAGGCAAAAGAATATTTTTTTCTGTTAGTTTGTGGATTCATTTGTACTGTTTTAGATTATGTTTTGTAAAATTTAAATATTAATCAGCTTTAATCATTTGCACACAAAAATTAATCTATGGATTTTTAAAAATTTCTGAAATTCATTAGGATTTTGTAGGAAAGCAGCAAGTGTGGAGTCCTTTTTTCAACCACCACTGTTAAAATTCCTGTTGTGAGAGCTCTTTGTGACTGACATAAAGGGATACTAAATACTGAATATAGTTTTTTATTATCTACATTTGAAGTCACTTTTCTGTCCCAGTATGTGTAATCTGATTGATAACTGTTAATTATACTTCATCCATTTTTTCTTTTTTTGACATGTCTAGAAATGTGTTGCTCTTACTTAGTTTCTTTCTATCATGCTGCAGTGCTGATACTTCTGTACTTTTTGGTATAGTCTTCTAATGGGAAAAGTGAATTTAATTGATAAATATAAAGAATTCTGGAAAAGGTAGTCTCAAATTTGATTGTTTAATCATGTTTAAAAGTATGTTAATGGTACTAGTAAAACATGTGCTTTACTAGCTTTCACTAATTTTAACAGTTTAATGCGAAATTGTTTTGTGCACTTTTTTAATTTTGGTGTTCTGTTTTTCAACTGCTAGATGCAATGAACCTGTGTCTGACTCTGATAACTCATGGCTTTGAAGATATAAGCTTCAGTGTTTTGAAGTCTTTTAGTAATTTATCACGTGATAATATGGACCAGGGTAGCTTCTTCTTGCAGCATTGTGTAAATAGAGATACGGTAAGCAGAACAGTAATACTTGTTTCTTAATCTACTAATAACAGTGTAGTAATTTAGTTTAATGCAACTGAGAAGATTGAAAATGGTTATTTTTCGCAGGGTTCTTCAAGAGCAAAAGAATTATTTTATTATTTCATATCAACGTGAATAGTAAATTGATTTTCACAAAGGAATTATGTTTGGCATGTGCAATATCCATTTTCTAAACATTGGAAGAATCTGACGTTCTTAACAATTTGAGAAATGGAAAAATATATGAAATTAATTTGTGAAATTCTTTGCAGCCTGTGAAAAAGCTGAAACAATTCTGTAGTGAGTTAAAAGAAGCGAAAATGCACTCGGCACCATTACCATTTATTTTGCGTTGTGCTTTGGAGACCAACAAATCAGGTACTCTGCTCATTCAGTTATTTTACATATGCTTATTTAGACTACTTGGTCACTGTTTAATTATTCTGTGAATGTTTTCAGCCTTGGCCATTGATGTGATGAAGACGATGAAAGAGGAAGGCTTGCCACTCAGACCTCACTATTTCTGGCCGCTGCTAGTTCGGCATCAGAAAGAGAAGAATCTTCAAGGTGAGTTGTCTGAATAAATGCTCTTGCACCACATGTGAAAAACTAAAGCACAAATCTTTACTACAACACTTGTATGAGATTCATCAGACTCTTGAAATTAAACGAAGACTTTGCTGCATCTGTCCTTGTTACAGACCATTTCTCTTTCAGGAAGACCTATTTTAAAACCTCCTTTTTTACTTGATACAGTTCTACAAATTTCAGGTCTACCTTTGCACAGAAAGATGTGAGAGAGTGTTTATGTATCTTTTTAACTCTTCACATTCTTTCTGCCTCCCACTGGTTCTTTTTGCTGCTTGTTACTTTTTAGAGTTTACTCTTGAAGAGACTGAAATCCAAGTGAAGAATTTAAGTTTATGTTATAGTAGCTCTCTTGGACTGCAAATGCGGTCCATTTTTCAAGCCAGCTTCTTATTATCTGCCTGCTAAACCAAACTTGAGCTTCGTTACAATCATAAAAACTACAGGAGAACTTCCATTGCTGAATGTGTGAGCCTGACCTGACAGCATACTGATTGAAGGACAAAAATGCTCAATCTTTGGGATTCTTAAGTAGGTTTAAGCATTTAGCATACTTTCCCCTGTTACACATGGGGATGTCTACAGGATATGAATAAGAATTGAACAAATATTAAATTTTAGAGTACAGTATCTAATTCTTTGGTTTGCGTTATTGGTAATTCAGAAAGAATGGTATTGTAAAAAGATGCTTTTAACAGAAGTACTTCCCCCTTGGGGAAACAAAAAACTGTCTTTTTCATCTTATCTCACAGTATAATGTGCTTTAGAATGAGATGCAGAGTTGTTAGTGTGACACTGGGTGACAAACAAAATGCACAAACAAAAAAAAAGTGCTTTTAGCAGACTCTTCATATCGCAATTTTATCTTAAATATACAGTCACATTCCAGTTTGGAAGAAATGCTGAAACAAGTATTCCCTAATTGTTTCTGGCTATAAAAATGTCTCAAGTCTTTTTCAAAAAGCCTTTGTGAAAACAATATTCAGTTTTTATTAACTCCTTAGGCTCTGTTCCTGCTAGACTACTTCCTAAGTTTATCTTCTCCCAGGTTTTCAAATCCTTGAAAGTTCTATGATATTTTAAAAGTCTGGCAATGTTGTTTTAGTTGAGTCCTTTGTGACTTATTTAAAGTACAATGTTGCCAAGAATAAGTAAATTGAAATTGGTGCCATACTTCTCTGTGTGGATATTGCCTACTGAAAAAATGTGCTTTCTGTTACTCCATGGAAAATTTCACCTCACTAACGCAATTCTAAAAGACGTTGGAAGTATTTTTAGATTTAGACTTAACTCCCAAAATTGAAGCAATATTTGAGTGTCAGGAGAAACTTAGGTTTTCATATTTCTTTTAGTCTTTGTCAAGATCAGAAGTTGCCTCAATTTGGAATCCTAGTGTAGAAATCAATTATGCTTTGGCTAGTAGTTCCTGCTGGAAGTCATGTAAGCAAATTGAGAAAAGAACTGATGAAGGAACCCTCAATTCTAGCATTTTTAGCCATTTTCTGTAGAGCCTTTCTTTTTCTGTCTGCAAAGGCATTGCATACATACACCTCTGTATGGCTGTAAAATAATACTTTGGATTTGCAAACTCATTTTTGTATCCTGATACTTAGTGTCCAAGTTTATACTGCCAAGTGGAAGCATTAGTGCTTTGTGCATACCTACACAAGCACTGATTTTTCAATTTTTAAAATACATTAGATAAGAAGATATCTAATCAATTGCTTCTGTAGGGAAGGATCAGTGTAACTCTTCTTGCTGAACAGTGAAACAAGTTGTCTTCTTTCCCATGTGTAAGCTTGCATTCAGTTTTTTAAAGCTAATAATAAAAAAAGAATAAATGAGATCCAGTATCTAAAAATACAACCAATATGCTTAAAAAAAGTCAATAGGAGAAAAAAAAGCCTTCCACCCTGAAATTGTTTCACAGAAATAGTAGACCAAACAGTAATACTGCAGTGAGAATCTAAAGGTGACAGCAGATAGTGAATTAGCAGAATGGTGCTTTCTAGCAGCAATAATAGAGCTGTATGAACAGAAGTATGGACACTGTATCACATCTCATACCACAAATGAGGTAATAATTAATTTCTCAACAGAGTAGTAGTGCCCAGCCTAGTGTGTTTGATTTTGTGTCTTGCTATAGGTAAGGCTGGAAATGGAAAAGAACTTTGAGGAAAAACTATTAAAAATCTGATAGGATGTAGGCAGTGGACTAAATAATCATTAAAGAACACAGAATATAAGCAAAAACCTATCTAGAACTGGAATGTACAAATGTCTGAATTGGTACATACAGTGTGACCCAAACAATTGTGTAATGAGTAACATTTAATTACACGCTTCTCTAATGTTTATTACAGAAAAACCTGACACTCAAGTGTGATATCAAGTGAAATTCTGCAGTTTCTGTATTCTGAAATCATATTTGAAAGAAAGTTAGCAATGAAGCGGTGGTTAAGAGGAATAAAAATAAACAGGGCCATTTTTACATGTACCTTAAGAGAACCTAACCAGTCTGAAACAGCAAACAGTTCTTTTCAGGCATTTTACCAGGCACTTAATTTCAGATGGGGCATTTCCTTTATTGTGCATCCATTATATAAGTTGATAAATACTTATTTCCTTAGTATTTATTAGGCTTTTAGGAGTGGAAAGTGCTTGCAGGGTTTCAAAGATCAATATGTGGTGAATCTGAAACTGTTATTGGCAGTGAGAGTGATCTTGTACCAGGTTATGCACTAAGGAGGGCCTGGTGTAAATAAGCAGGAATATTTGATTTATACTTGTTACTGAATATTTCATACCTCCCCTTCATCTTTGAAATTATCATGTTTAAAGGCAGTGTTTAAAAGTCAGTTGTGTATTTTACTTTTGGATTCTACTAAACTATTGTTATATACAGAAAGCACGGTTAATGAATGGTAATTCAGTTTTTACTTTAAAAAGTAAGACTCTAGGTCCAGAGGGAAGTAATGATAGTGGTTGCACAAAGTAACTGCTTGAAATGCTGTTTTATAGACAGACTTTTCTGACAAAGAACATTCTGAGTGCATCTGAAATTAGCAGCACAGCAGAAATGTATGAAATACGATGTTTTCCTGAATGTGACATCACTTTTCAAACTGGAGTTTTGGTTTTTGTTTAATTAGAAGAATGCTTAAAGCCAAATTTTACTGCCCTTGTACATGTAGAACTGTACATAACTGCCTTAGAAATTCCTCCTGTTCTTATGAGACTGCTTTAGGGAGAAGGTATGACTTATCTGTGAAAAACTTAAGAAGTGAAACGTGGACTAAAATGCAAGCCTCACTTTTCAGTTTTGGAAATATTGTGACCAGCTTGTAGTTCATCTCTTCTATATTTGTTCTCTATTATACTGATTCGAGGTTGGAATCTGTTCTGTTGGGGTGTTTGAGTGCTGTTTTCAGTATTCACAAAAAGAACAGAAGTGTTTGGTTCCCTGTTTCTGTCCTTCCACTCATTCATTTATTTGATCCTGTATACTCAGCTCCTGCGTCCTTTCATGCATCAGCTCAAGATCTCAAAAAACCTCTTTCTTGACGAAGCAGAAGACCTGACCGTGGGTTTTAGTCATGCCCAGTCTTCTGGATCAGTGGTCTCTGAAGTGGGGTGTGCAAGGCAATCCATTGGGCTGTGAGCAGGCTGTTAATAAATAAATATTTTATCCTTTTTTTATGTTCTATTTTTATGTATGTTTTATAATGCCCATAATATAGCAGTACAGTGGTACATGTGTGTAATTGCTAAATCGATATGCATGTATTTGGTGATGCTCTCAAAAACATTTGTGAGACCAGGGTTCTAGATGAACGTGACTACACTTCTATGTCTCTCTTTTATAGTCTGTTCTTTGGCTTGAAGAGAGAGAAGAAGTTACTGTATTTTCCAGCATGAGAAGCAATGAATTTCTATAAATCCACACACATAATGCTCAAATCCTTTTTCATGCATCCATTTGACAATTTTATATTATTTTAGTTGAAATGGAAGTGCTTCCTTGCTTTGTATTGTGGAAGATGTTTATTTGACTGTAAAGTAGTTCTGCTCTCGGTGAGGTAGAAAATGTGTGCAAAATTGTGTTGGGTTCTCATTAATCTTCTGTCCCCCCAAAAAATTGTACATCAGCCATCTTAAAAAAAAAAACCAGGCTGCCACACATACCCTCATTTTAAGTTTGCACTTAGTTTGATTATGTGCGTTATTGTTATGGTACTCCTCCTTAATCTGCTTCTCGCTGTTGTGCTGCTGTTCCATTCCTCATACGTGCCCTTTACTGCTCAGGAGCTGTGCCCTACTCTATCTGCTAGGGAATGAAAATGCTTAACAAGCCTGTTTTCTAGTCTTGGTCTGGGTACATGTTTGCACTCAAACCTTCCCAGTTTACCACGCCTTATTCACTATGGGATCTAGTTCTTGGTCTCCGAACTACTTCTTAGTGATACAGATACAGTTATTTTTGAAAAGGTTTCAGCGAAAGAGGACTTAACGTATTTTCTGGGAAGTTGAAAACATGAGATAGAAACCAGCTGTCAACATTAGAAAGGTATCAAGAAGGACTGAGTGTAATTATTTCTTTATTCATGTTTTTGCGTATTCTGGTCCAAAATCAGAGTTTTGTTTAAGGCAAAGTTGAACAGATGATGCGACTTTAATCTAGTGTGACTTGCCTGCATGTATTTTCAAGTGCTCAAAGGGAATTCACATTTGATTATTTGCACCATAGTGCACTGCATAAAATATTCATGGAAGTGTCACTTTTCCATAGGTGGCACTCCAGGGCAAAGACAGGGACTTTGGACATCTTTAAAGTAATAAGTATGAAATGCAAGTTGAAAAAAACATATGCTGTTTGGTACTGGTGTCCTGCAGCAACTGACAAATCATTTTTAGACCAGCAAAAAATGATTATACCTGTATTGGTTTTGACAGGGGTGCAGAGTTTGCTAGCTAAGGTTACTGTAAGAAGTTTCTGCAAATCAGAAGAGTGTGAGCAATTAAAAAGAATGACACATACTCTAAAACTACACTCTATTGCTGGACTATTACTGTTTGGTATCTGTTCTCTTCAAATGCATATCTAGAGAAGTGATATACAGTCCAGTTTTGCAAAATGACCTGAACCCTGTAGAAGTTACAATGTAGCTTCACTGGGCTCGGGAGACTCCAGCCTTTTTCTGAATTTCCAGTTTGATGTGTTGATAGAATAATCAACCTATTTGATTACAAACACATTTTTCACTTTAAACAAATCTGGAGACAAATCTTAAATGCTTGCCTTGCTAATCAGGGTTGGATATTTGGAACAAAGCTAAGAATGTATGATGTATTGAAGAATGTGTTTGTATCTTGAATTTGATTGTGTACTTTACATCATGTTTCAGATTTGTTTTTTATGCACAGTAACATGGACATTTTGATGTATAGCTTTAAAAGGTGTTTTGAGAACATGACTAACTCATGTATTCACTGTGTTAGAAAACAACTTTGTATACTAGCAATTTCCAAACTGAATTTCCATGTTTTTTGTAGTACTGCACAGAATAGGAAGTTTAGTAAATTTTAAATTTCACAATTAAGAATTCTGTTAACACCTAAAATAAAAATACAGGATTTTTCATGGCAATTTCAAGGAGGGAAATTGAGGAGACAATTCCTTTTTTTGTAAAGCAACATTTATTTTTAAATTTTGATTCTCAAGTTTTCATTTTTCTGAAATGCTTAGCCTTACCAATTTTGCCTTCATAGGTGTCTTTGAGGTCCTCAAACTGATGCATGAGTTGGGTGTGGAACTTGATGCAGAAACATACACAGACTATGTTTTTAAAAATTTTGCTGATAGTGAAACTGCTCTTGCCCAGCTGAAGGTGAGTTTACATTTAAAATTTGTAAAAGTGACTATTGCATGGCTTATTATTCTGTCTCCTCTGTGGAGGCTTTAGGTCACAGTAGCTCTCTAAACATGAACCTGATATGATGAAGCCTGTTCAGAATATTTAGATTACTTTTCAAAGAGTTGTTGCACTGATTTGGTTTGTTTACCATGTCTTTCTCCTGCTGCTTTTCTTTTTCTTCTTTAGAGCTAACCAAAGTATTTTGCTCTAGACCTAGTAGCTTTCTGTTTCCTGGAGTGGAAAACTAAAAAAATGAATAATGCCCTTTTTTTTTAAACTGGGGATTGGAAGTATTACAATTGTTTCTGGTGGATTTTTTTTCTTTTTTTTTTTTTTTTACTTGCTGAAGAATTGAGAATTGCAGACCCAATTTAACTGTCCCAGTCTTTCCACCTCTGGTAACTTTGTCTCTTGCAGTTGATGTCAATACAAAATAAGTTTTGATTGGTAGCAACTGATTTGGCCAGCCATGTAGACTTCTGTAGAGCACCTTCTCAACAGCTATCAGTACAAGAATGCCAGTGTCCTTTGGGAAGAAAGTGTTTAAAATGCAAAGTATCAGAACGTCTTTTCCATCTGAAGTTCCAATGGTTGATTGCTTTTTCTCCAGAAAAATGGCTGCCTATTTGAAGGTGCTGGACTCCATGTAGCAGAAATAAGATATGAAGCAGCAAGTGGAAGACTGGACAATGTTCTTTCTATATGTAAGTGTTTCTTATTTTGCATGTACTTGGCAGCAGTGTTGATTGGTTGTAGGCTAAGAGATTTACTTGTATTAATAGATGAGGTTTAAAGATATGTGGGAAATGAGCAAAGTTTTCCTCTACGATGAGATGCCAGACTGTTTAAAACTACCAATTCTGAACCATGTATCATGGTTAAAATCTTCTGTGGTACTGAACCTGGCCACGATATTTACATGTAAGTTATTTGCAAATAACATCTTTACTGTGCTTGTGATAGGAACATCACATTCTTGTAGATGGACAGGTTAAGGAAATGGTTTGTTTTGCACAATGAATGTCAGGTGGTTGGTGCTGGGATTGCATTTGTTTGCTGCATCAATTACAACAGGATGCTGGTCTAACGATGTGGCTCTGAAGTATTACAGGACTGTAATGGAAGAACCAGCTTTAAAGAACTGATTGGCACTGACACTAACCCAGGGGTGTTCTGCTGATCTGCTGGTCATGGAAGTTATGTGTGTAAATGCGATTGGTTAATTAGGCGTTGAAGTTGTAGCAGCATGTTGAAGAGTTTTCTCCAAAGACTGTTGTGATGCTCAGTGCTTGCTGCAGAAGTTAATTTATGTCATCAACTGAATGTATGGCATGGGATAATTTACTTGGTGAAGTAGGAATAAATGAGTCTCTTCAAAATGTAAATAAATACAGTTTTTATTTGCCTTGTATACCAAGATGTTAATAAAACATCTAAATTCGGGCTGAATTCTGATACAGAAAGATCTCTTTGTAAACAACAGTTTTATGTGTCAAGGCTCAGGGAAAAGCTTAGGCAGTCTTTTTCTGCAGTTGACATGAACTGTTTTATTTGAAAAATATAGAAATAAGTAGTCTATACACCATGACTCTGGGAAGCCATCATGTTGCAAATGAAAAAGTTGAGAAGTTACTAATCAGTGATTTAATTTTGGTATTGGAGATTTATTGATTAGTGAACCTTTAACGTTGACTTTGCATTTTGCCACTATTTTTTTCTATTACAAAGCAAAAAGCATAATCCCAACCATTGACCATAAAGAAATGAAGTTCCTAAAAATAACTTGGAATTTTATTTTAGAAGATAACTTTGTTAAAAGCAATGAAATTTCTTCTGGAAGCTGAAGTAGTTTGGGGTTTGGTTTTTTTTCCTGAAAAAGTAGACCCACCACTGCACACTCATTTTGGTTAACTGAAATAGTCAGGCTTTAATGTGTTCTAAGACATAAATATGTGTATCCCTGGTATAGGGTAAATATATATGATATCAAAAGTATGATACAGGCACACGTAGTAGTGTGCATTCTCTCTTACTGTCGTGAAGTTAGTATCACATAATATGTTTTTTAGCCATTGTCTTTGAGTTGAATTTAAATCTTGTAGTTGTATTTCTGTTTACAAAGACTAGGGTTAATAATTCATGGAGACATATCAAATATCTTTGAACTTGAGCTTTAAAGGAAGGTACTCCGTAAATAGTTTACCAAGCTGAAATGAATGCTAGTAAATCTAATTAGCACCTATGTGATGATAAGGCACAGATATTAAACAGCTGATTTTTTTGTTTGTTTTGGTTTTTGTTTTTTGGTTTTTTTTACTTGTCTCCTTTTGCAGTATTACAAAGGGGGGAAAAATAGATGCAGCATGGAAAATAGTTTGAGATTGTCTCATCAGTGTAGTCAGAGGAGACGAAGGCTGGTTATTAATGCTGGCTGCTATCTAGGTGTATTGATTCAGCTTCTCATGCCCTATAATGTATAGATTTCTGCTACTGACAAGATGAAAACTACGAAGCATCAGCTGAGGAATCTGGCCACATAAGGCAGCATACATGAGAGCCGCTTTTTCCCTTTATCATACCATTCCATTCCACTTCATTGTCAGTCCCTTGATTTTCTCAGACTTGTTTGTTGCTAAGGAAACCAGGTTGCCGATTGTCAGCAGCAGCTGAGCATACTAAGATGCTTTTCTGCTTGTCTTTTTACGGGCAAAAAGTTTAATATACCGAATGAAAATTTTTGCTGAGGGTGTCTTGAAACCAACTTCACCTGAGATTTTCAAACAAAAAAAATGTTCCAACGTTTAAAACTTTTAATTTTCTATGTGTCTGGAGTTAGACTAAGGAAGTGGTTTTAGTGTGTTGTTCCTGCCTTTTACTTTTTGGGTTTCTTTAGAGCTGGTGCTTTTATTTTGGTTCTCTCCTACCACGTACAATATTGCAGCCCTTGCTGAAAGGGCCCTGTACATTCCAGTTTTTACAGCAGTTAATTCCATTGTGATGCTGAAGTGAGATGATAATAACTTCACAGAGGACATAAATGCACCTACTACTGTATTTTTTTTCTTTGCTTGTCTACGGTGCTGGAAGGAGAGACAGCAATTCTAGAGGAAGAAGGTAGAATGATTTGGAATATTTAGCCAAGAAATGATGTAAGGATGAGGACATAAGGCATAACTGTAAATGGCCTCTCAGGGACATCTAATTTTAAGTGGGTTTGCAGTTTCCTATGTGTTCAAATATTACTGCAAATAGTAACATTTAGACCTGTGTATTTTTCTCTTTTTATCCACTTAGATTTAATTTATTTCAACGGATAGTACTTTAAATGGAACTACTTTTTCTTTCTTGTCAGGCCATTTACACTAGCAGAAGCAAACACCTAAGAAAGTGTTGTGCCATTGTTTTTGGTTTGGTGATTTGTGTTTTTGTTATATTTTTTTTTTGGGTGATTATTTTATTTTTATTTTAAAAAATAGAAGGCAAAATTGTGAAACCTGTGTTAAGGCAGGTATTCAGTCTGAAACAATTAGCAAACCATTTACTTCTAGTGGATCTTTTTTTGTTCCAGCACTAATATCCCAAGTTTTCTTCATTAGGATTGTTTGAGGTTTGTTTTGCTTTTTGGAATTGGTCTTCTTTTTTGCAGATAAAGACGCTTAGCTCAATAAATAATTCATATAAAACATAATGTATTAACTATGGACATTGAATGCAATGAAGAGGGAAAAAATCTCTCTCTGAATATTTGATCCCTTTTGAAATGGAGCAGATTTAGAGCTGATAAAACCAGGACAGTTTCAAATACCTTGGTATTATAAATTTTGATTTATAAATGTTTGTCAGCATTTAGTAAACTAACAAAATAGTTTTTCTAATGCAAGCTATTTACATGACCTACTGAGTTGCAGTTCAGGGATTTTTTTTTTAACAATGACTAATAAGAAACATTTGTTTCATTTATAGTGTCTTCAGCAAGCACACCTCCTATTAATTGTCATCTGTTTAGAAGCAGTCTCGTCGTGGGTTTTAAAAGGTAAGATTGCTATGTGAATACCTTTTTTTTTTTTTTTTCCTCTGTAACAAAATTCCCTCTCTTTTTTGTCTAGTTGAGCACAAGTCTGTTCAGTCTTTTGGCTCCCACTGCATGTTTGAAAATTTATAAGTAGCATTCCAGAGGTAGCTGGGGATATTGTTCCTCCCTGCTTTTCTCATTTCCCTCGCCTCTGCTACATATGAGCAAATATGTAAAGCATTGTATGTAGTAGATTAAAAAGAACTTCACTGTTTTTGTTTGTTCTGTGATATTTGCCAGTATATAAACATTTGGGGGTTTATCTTTATTCCCTTTTTTGTTTACAAACAGCTATGCTAATCTAAGATTTCCCTAAAGATTATCACTATTAACCAGTAAAGTAATGGGTTGCTTAATGAAGGCTAAATACCAGTAGGAGGCTGGCATATTCTGCTACATCAACTATCTTTCTGTGCCCTCTGGGTTAATATGACTCATGAATGCTCACATGTAACACCTGGTCCTGTGCTACATTGCCAGGGCTTCATATTCACAGCCATATGGTCCCGTTTTGCAAGGAGGGCTCCTTGCGAACTTGCAGGGTTCTCTTAAGCTTATGTAAGTACACATGAATTAGCAAGCATTTCTGTCATGCACTGGGGCATTTGCCCCAGTCAAACATTTAGGACTGTGAATAAGAGTATTTTTCAGCATACCTCTACACCGTGAGGAACCTGGGAGGTAACTTACTCAGGACTAGGGTTGGAAGACTGATTTTGTTCGCTAAGTTATCTCCTAAAATTTTGCAATCAGTATGAGTTAGAACTGTGTTGAGGTTGGATATTAGTAAAACATAACAGGTGAACATGACCAAAGTAATTTCGTAGTAAATTGCATGTTCTGTCTAGCTGATCCTGTTCTACCATGGGAAAAAGGAGAAGAAAAAGCAAACCAGTGTTGAAATTTGGTTTGTTTACTAGGCCCTAGCTGACCTTGACATCAGAGTGATAAGTAAAAAAATGTGTTAGATGCAACAGGGGTATTTTGCTATCCCTTCTATCAGTCAGCTCCAGAATCATCTGTTTCAGATGTATTAATTAAATTTCTTTTTGTAAGTATAGGTATACAATTGAAGCAGTTTTTGCACTGGAAAGGAAACCATGCCAATATTTGCCACGCAGAGCCAACACTAGCGTGAAATACCCCTTCTACAGGGGAACTGTGCAGGTGTTCAGAATGTGATCTAAAGTATCTTGGAAATGTTACCATCTTGTTAGCAAACTAGTTGCTAAAAATCATACTCGTCTCAAGTGAAACAGTTACTCCCCTCATCATGGACACAGTTCCTACTAGTGTGATTCCAGTAGTTTTTGGACATCTGGGCTAAAAACTCGGAATTCTGGTGGAAATTGAGGTCGGGGGTGTTTTGGTGGGATTTTTTTTGGGGGGGTTGGTTTTTAACTTTTTACTTAAGCTTTCCTTACCACTTGTAAGTGTGGCATAAGTTTTGGTTTATTTCTGTAGTATTCCTCTTTTGTGAGCCTTTATTGCTGCCTTGCTTCAGAAGCTATGTACAAGGTTGGCTCTCCCCAGATTTCCCTCATACACTGTTTCTGAAAGCATGGCAACTCATGTTTCATTTTATGTTTTAAACTTAATGCTGTTTTTAAACTAGAACAACCTGAATATGAAAAAACCTGAGGGTATGATAGGATAGAAGAGAAGAATATTTGTACCTTTTGTAAAAACTACAGCAAAGTTTTATGGCTAAATGCAGGTTTTGAGTGTTCAAATGAGCAGACTTTAGGACTGGTGTACCAAAGTACAGGGTAGTGGCGCCAAGGGCGCATCAACAATGTCTATGGCAGACTGGTTTATGGATTTCTGTTGAAACTGCTCTTCTCTAGTAACTGCTTCAAAGTGTTCCCATTCTATTTGCCTGATGTACCATTACTATTTCAGAGTCAAGTACTTTAGGAAATTGATGCATTTGATATCTGCAGTTCATTGTCATGCTGTCAGTGGTGGAGGGAGTTCATCCAACGAAGCTTAACTAACCTCACAGATGACATTTTCTTCTCTCTGTCTGTTTGGACCTGCATTTGACTCATTTCCAAACACAAGCAGCAGTTGCACAAAAAGAATGTATGTTTCATAGGCTTGAACCTCCTAACTAAAATCCTAAACTTCTATGAGTACTTTAAGTTTCTGTGCTTCAGTTCAGACTGACATCTTATTTTCCTCTCATGAGAATTATAGGAAGATAAAATCAGGTCATAAGATTTTGTTCTCTTGTCTGTGTTATTGCTATTTTATAGTTGTCGAAAAGTTATAGTTCTTGAGAAGTTACAGCTTCCAGTGAGCATTTTGATGTTCTACAAATTATAGGAATACATCAGGATTTTTATACTTCAGAGAACTGGTTTTACATTAAGATGTCAGGGTTTTATATTTTGGTGAACTGGTTGACGTATGACTTTTGGTTGTAAGTTCATGAAATACAGAGAAGTGTTCTTTTCTGTTCTAAGAAGGGAAAATTTTGTTTTGTTTTCTTCTTTTTAAAAAATTATCTCTTTATCTCGCTACAATGAACATTATACCTTCAGAGATTTTGTTACTTTCTTTTTTTTTGCATGCTATAAATGCATTAATAGCTGCCTGGAGTTATCTTTGTGTATTAAAAATCTAATGCATGGGAGCCTAGATTTTTGCTCGAGCAAATTCCACGTATTGAGTGTTTGTTATGTAAAGTGCAGCTTGTTTGAGCAAAGCTTATTTTCTTGAAATGCTACGTAGAATGAAGTATAAAATAAAAAATACGATTAGGATATGTTAAAAAATGGACTAAAAATAAAACTAAATCACATTCTTTCTAGTCTTAAGTGGTCTGTTCGGAATGTTGCATTATTTTAAGTTTTCTAGCAGAAATTATGACCATATGCAGTATAGTAAAAAGTCCAATACTCTGTAAAAAATTAGTTTAAATGTGGCAACTATTGTATTTCAGTTTTATCTAAATAATAAAATCCTTAGGGTTAAAGTTCTGTGTTGTTTTAAAGAAAGACACAAATGTAAAATCATTTTTCGATGCTTTTAATTTGTTATCCTTTGCTGCCCTCTTCAGCTCAGATGATGTACATCTTTGGAGTAAGGTAAGTGGAGATAAAACTGTAAATTAAGTCCAGGTTCTTTAGGCACTGCGTGTTTATGGTGCATTACTGTAAATCTGTATTCTGAGCCTGATAACTGTAGACCTGATTAATTCGAGCAAGACTTCTGTTAGTGGCAGATTGTGCAAGTGTATGAAATCGAGTTTTCAACTGGGACAGTTAAGTGTAATTGTTAAAAATCAAGTGTGGTGTTACCATGTCAAGTAGCTTATGCTACTGCAATTTTTAGATCAATGTTGTTACAACCGAAGACAGTTGTGGCTTCTGGAATAAGGTCTGCCATGGTTGTGCTGTCTGACATGAATTCACTTTCTGCCCTCCCTAAACTTGCTTCCTATCCCCGCACCAGTACTAATAAAATAGTAAGACATAATTAGTTTTTAAAGTTTCGGTCACGTAACTTAAAACACTGAAATCAACTGAATGAAATCAAGGGGAAATTACTAATCATCTTGCCATTCCTGGTATGGACTACATTAGAAAGATGCTGCAATATAACTTAGTCAATAGATTTTGCAGAGCATTAGAATAGATGTTGGCAGGTACTGCCTGGAATGTGGTTACTGAGTTTGGGAGGGGGTGCATTGTGCTTTTTGTTTTTATTCTTCAGTACTGTTATTGCTGACTAATAAAAGTATATTTTAGATTTCGCAAAGAAATCTTGGAATGAAATGGAAACTGGGATTTGGAATCACACAGATTACTGATTTACATAAAATCAGTGTAGGGTTTTTTATGTTTTTCTACCGTTTACTGTTGTGTGATGATTCTGGTGAGAGGATGTTTTTGTCCTCTGCCTCTCTCCTTCCTTTTTTGCATTTAAAAAAAAAGAAAACAAAAAGGGAGGGCAGGGAAAGAAAAAAAAGGGGATCTCTGTTGCTCCCATTATGAAAATAATTTTGAAGGACAGTCAGAGAGCTGAATAATGGTGGTCTGCATATGAAGTAATAATTTCTGCTCTTCTTCACAATGGAAGAAACATAAATTTTGTTGTCCTCACTAAATTTAAGAGTTAAAATGTGAATTGAACTTCTAAAATATGAAATGCTAACTTGAGAAATAATAGATACTTAGCATTGGAGATAATATCACACATTCATTTTTTTCTATATTCTATCCCTTTTAGTATTCTGAGATGTAATTCTAAAGAACTGTGTTCTGACTTCCTTGGATTTTATTGTAGTGTATGTTCATTTGTCATAGGAAGATGAGGACAAAAGGGCAGAAGAAAGCTGTAGTTTAACTGTGCACGGTGTCCATGGTGTTGATAGAATGAAAAGTAATAGATGAGATATTCAGTTGCATGTTTGGTACTTTATGGCTTTATTTATCCATTTTCATCAGCAATTGAAGTTGAGGATTCCTTTTCTTTTGTAATTACTTAAAACACAGCACTCTGGCAGTGAGAGTGCATCTCCCTCTAACTTCTTTGAGATTGCATTCTAGAATTATGGCAGATAAAACAAAAATTCTTGAAACACAATTTTACTTTTTAACTGAAGATTTAAATAATTAAAATTATTTAATTTCCTTAAGAACAATCAAATGGATTTTTGAAGTGATGTAGTTTAGGTTAAAGTATTTGTAGGTAGGATGTGGGGGCTTTTAGATAATTGCTTCTTTTCCTTCAGAGGAAGTAAAATCTATGCATGTCTTTGGTATATATGAAGGATAAAATGTGTGCTAAATGTAATTGAATGCAATTAATTTTTATAGTTGCATATTTTGTCATTCGAAATTACGTTTATTTACAACAGCTGTACTAGTTACCTTAATGGTAGCAGAGCATGATAAATGATGTTCCTTTATTTTTTATGTATTTGCTTCTTTCAAATTTAAAAAGCTTTATGGGCCAGTTTCAGCCTTTCAGTAAATTGGAACATAATTGTAGCATCTCCAGGAGTGCCACTGGTTAATATTTTCTTTAAGCAATGTCTTATGGTAGGTAACTTTCTGTAGAATGATATATAAACAGAATACTGGAGTGTCTGTCTTAATGCCATACCACAGAAAGCATTTCTCTTTGCAATATTTTTTCAAGAAAAACCTATTATTTATAAAAAATCCCTTTGTATTTCTTAGGGAATGACTATGATGTGGTAAAAAATAATACTTTAACAGAGAAATGCTTTATTATTTTGAGAATTCAATTTCAGATACTATTTGTCCTTGCTTGCTTCTTTTGGCTGCAATGTACGATTATTCTGTCTTACCAGATAACAGAACTGTTGTACAAGGATGAACGTTATTGCCTGACGCCTCCAGGACCAACTGGTAGAGTTTCAATTTCTATGATTGTAACTTATCCACAAATCCGTTCTTCTGTGTAATGATGGGTTTGAGGGATTACACCAGTAAACACTGATTGCTTCTTTTTGAAAGTGAAATTTGAAAACATGTTGGGTAAAATCCTGATTCAAATAATCAGAGCATATTTTGTGAGATCCATGAGATTTTTTTTTTTTTTTAGAATTATAAACAAATCTTGCTGATAACAATTTATTTTTCTAAAGGTATAGACCAAAATGGAGATTTAGAATGAGTACAGTATCAGTGCTTAAATGCTTTTTAAAAAAGATTAAAAAATGCAGTCTTTCAACCTAGTTTTACTTTTAGTGACTCTTTTGATTTTGTGAAGCAAAATGTTACTTAATATCCCAGTTCTTCTACTTTAAAATAAGTATACTTTTTTTGGTATAATGTGGGGTTTTTTTAAAAGAGCTAGGGTTTTCCCCCCACCTCCTTTCGGAGCCAGAGTGGCAAGAGGAGTATGGGGAGAACTAACCTTTGAGAAGACAATACTTGATGCTACAGGACCCCATATATTTTTGCATTTGCATAGACAAGTAACTTAGCACTGTTTGCTGAAATCTGTTCGTCTAGATTTTCATTGGCTAATAGGCAGTTTCTTCCGTATTAGTTAATCTAATGGTTAAAGTATTTTTGTATGTTATTATATTAATATTACAATATTTAATGTATCTTGGTAATGGAATATAATGGGTAAAATGTACAGAATAAATATGCAAAGTATTAGAAATCTGTTTTTTCTTTTGAGCGATGACAAAATATTTGTGGCAACTATTTGGGGTAGCAGGCAGGAAAGGGGGGGAAGGCCTTGGGCAGTACCACTTCTGTCACACAGTAGTGGAAAAAAAGAGATTGAAGTAAGATTCTGTACTGAAAAGCTGTCACTAGGTCTGAAAATAATTAATATTCCTTTCACTCACCAGTTAGATATGTGCTCCCAAACCACACAATCTCTATGCCTCAGTGATCATTGTTGCCATTTCAGAGCCTCTCATCAGGGTGACATCTCACACCAAAATGATTTCTTATAAATTAATCTTGATAACATGACAGTCTCGGTAATTTTAGTGGAATGCTTTCTCTTGTTTTTTTCCACAGAAGCTGTTGGCTATTTTCTTTATCACTTGATTGACAGCATGAGTGACTCAGAGGTACAGGCCAAGGAGGAGCGCTTGAGACAATACTTCCATCAGCTGAAGGAGATGGTACCATTTCATTTTTTGCTACATAATGCCTGTCCTGCCTGACATGTATCTATTAGGTTTGAAATTGCTGCTTTTAAGTACAACCAGACCACTTCTCAATGACATGCAAGAGCTGGAGACTTGAATTACATCTGAGATAATTTCTGTTAGACAAATTTCAGTTTGGTTGTGTTTCAAAACTCATATAATTTTTTTCCCCACCTCTTGGTACAGAATATAGTTATCCCTACAAGCTACTACAGCGGCATTTGCAGACTGCTGGACTCCTCTCAAGTTCCTGAATTAATTAAGGTCTGTGGTTCTATAGCAATTGCTTTGAATCTAAAAAAATCTGTGAATATATTCTCCTTTGCAAAATAAATATCTTCATGCAGTGATTATATGTAAGCCTTTTTACCTTTCCATGATTTTTCGCTGTTGAAGCTGGTTTCATTTCACATTTCATATGTGAAAGGGATACATTTAATAGGTGCTTTCTCAAGTCCGTGTAATAATGCTGCAGTTTACAGCTTTTTTTAACATTGCTATTGTATAAGTATCTTGAACGTTTTTTGTACTATATGCTTACTTAGGGATTGAACTTTTGAGGGGGATTAGTGATATTTTTGTTTTACTGCATTTTAGGCTGCAAGGTTACTGTGTCATAAAAAATCCCTGTCTACAGACGACATTCCAGAAGTAAGTAAATTCACAGATAGCTATACTTGTTCTTACTGTAATAATACTGTTTGGATATGGGGTTTAGATGAAGTGTAATCGCTAGCTTTCAGATCATGGAAGTATATTAACGTTATTTAAATCTACCATTTGAAGTTCAGAGGTTACTTTCCAGAGTAGGAGTAAAGGCTGTCCAGATTTTCACATAGACCCAATACTTGACCTTGGAGTTGGCTGAGGTTTCATGCCTCAGTTTCCCTGTCTGGTAAATATTTTTTTGAAAGTTCTAGTTAGTTAACAGTAGTGGTGTGAGGCTTAATTCATGCTTGTAAATTACAGTGATCCACTTGAGTGGCAGGAACCGTATAAATCCATACTGCTTCTAATGGTGGAGTGTCAAGTCTTTACATCCCTGATCTGAGCAAAGTGGAGATGGAAAAAGAAATAGGCTCCTATTCCCTACTTCCCTGAACACAAAGAACTGAGTACGAGAGAAATAGTAATGTTGACCTTTCTAGATATGTGACTTAATGCCTTTTTTTTTTTAGCGCGTTCCGACTCAAATCTTCAATTAGTGTGTACTATTTAAACAGATAAAAGCACCTTAAATGATTAAAAAATTTCTTCGAGTATGAAAGAAGAGGATTATTTTGTCTGTCTTTTATTAAAGTGATCCGACAAGTTGTTCAGGGAGGGTGTTTTTGCAATTGACATTCTTTCTGTTACCTCCATTTAGAGTGCTAAATCTGACGTGTCTGGTTTGGAGAAGAAACTAGAAAAGCGAAAAGATGAAAACCAGCCTATTACAGATGTCTTGAAACAACTCATACATGCTCTTTGTGAAGAAGAGGTATCTTAAGCAATGCCGAGATAATTGGAAACACATAGCTATATTTTTAAAGGGACATAAATGACTGTATTATGGAATGACATAGTTAAGCAAAGACAAGTGCAGTGCTTGAGGTTTCGTGGTTTGATGCTTATAAATCAAACATAAGTGCAAAAAGCAATTAAATCAAAAGGTTAACTAATTTCAGCAACACCTTGAATGGCATGTTTTGGGGTTGCTGAAGTTTGTTTACAATAATCTGCAAAGTGAATGATAGTAACAGCTGTGATAGGTTTATCATACATGCCAAATGTCCTTTCAAGCCATGGCTCCGGTCTCTTATATCTAGATTGTCAAGCAACTGATACATGCACTAGTCATTTGCAATTCAAATATTACTAGGTTGTTAATGCAGGGATTGAAATTCCATTTTCCTGCAGGAGGAAAGCTCTTCTGAGATAAAGGGTCTCTTGCCTTCATTCGGCAGGCGTCCAGCTGTAGTTTACATTCATTTAGTGTGTGTCTGTAATTTGTGGGGTATCAGCGCACTTTTGTTCAGTTTCTTGTTCAGTATGATCCTGCCTATAAAGCTGTGGATATAGGAACGGTAACAGTCATGCAGATGATAGCACAATATTCTGGGTTGCTAAGAATGCAGTTTAGAAAGAGTGATTCTCAGCTGTGTGTCTCTACAGTTTTGCATATGAAATAAGTCTAGATGCAAATACCATTGGAAGTTCAAAGTGGTCAAATGTATGAATAGGAATTTATAGGAAAATAAGCTTTCTATGGGATTATTAAGTAGTTTCTTATTCTTTAGAAAGTAGTTCTGTTATGTGTTTGACAGTGTACCAGGTGAAAGTTGTTATGAATTTCAAGTAAATAAGAACTATTTTAGAATTTGGGTTAATAATTTTTATTGTCTCTGGATTAAAAAAGAAAAAGTCTTACATTAAAACATGCCAGAAATATAAATGTAAAGCAAGAAAAATTATATAGAAATCTAATCTCAAGCTTGTGTAAAAGGTGTCCTACAGAAATATTAATTTCTGCAAAATAACTTTCAAGCTTGAAATTTGCTAAAGCATTACAGCACTGTGTTTTCATATGTGGTCTTATACTACTAAAAGCACTAAAGCAGTCATGTAACTGCACGTTGAACATACAAGAATCATAATGTCAGATTGACTTTTCCTCTAGTTCACATCTTTGCTTTGTTCCTTTTTTAGAATATGCAAAAAGCCCTTGAAGTGAAAGCCAAATACGAACCGGACATGGTTGTCGGTGGCTATGCAGCCTTAATAAATTTGTGCTGTCGACATGATAATGTAGAAGAGGCAATGAACCTGAAAGAAAAAGTGTAAGTACACCGGCACTGAAACATGTCACAGAGATTTATGCTGATACACAGACCTTGTTGAATTAAGTAGGTTGAGTATTAACCCCCTCATCCATTTTTAATTAGTTTTCCCCACCAATGTATGTGCATTTAAAACAGTCATGGGTGTGGTTTTTTTGAAACAATTTGCTTTGTATAATTGAACATTAGAAGCAACTACTTTGTGTGGTCAGTAATTTTTTTTAAATTTATTTTGAAAAAGGGAAATTGCTACATTGGATGTGTTTTATTTTTATTGTAAACGTACATCGTGTCTGAATTGAAGTTTGACTTAATTTAAGGGGAAAAAAGGTACCCGTATTGTGTGTTTGAAAGCACCAGGAATGTGTTTTAGAATGCGCCACACCTATGTTGTTTTTAAAATAGCAGTATTTGGGTAATGCCATTTTAAGACTGTCAAGAAGCATTCTACTTTAAATTTTCATATTCTGAGCTTTGTATCTTGGCTGTAAAAGTTAGCTCCCAGCTAAAACACGCTATGCATGACTTATCCTGGAGCAAATTCTTACAGATTATTCTTCTATTTGCTCCTTTCCTTTTTCCCGTAAAAGGCTCCTTTTGGTCTGATGCTACAGTGAATATAAAACAACTCATGTGTGACTTTCAGGTTCTCTCATATGCACCCACAAAATACTTGCTTTGGATTCACAGTAGGTTAGCAGGCAGGTGCTATTACACCTTGCTAGTGTTTGAAATTATGTGAAATGATGGAGCTGTGAATATCAAGAAATTTGCCACTCTGCAAATAACAGTAATGTATTGGTTTTGCCTGCACGGTCCCGTAGTGAAACAGCAGTGGAGGAATTAACTTTTAATAGTTACAGAGAAAAGAAAGCAAACATGTAGCAGAAACTTCAAAATAGTAACCTTTAACTTGTTACCCCAGTTTCGTTTTCTTTATAAATATTTCTTTGTATAGAATGTAGCCTTGTCCCAGCCATGTGGACTATGTTTTCTTCCCAGGCTTCTGAGAAATACCCTATTTCATGCAATAACTTCCAGTTAATTAATTAAATAGCTTCTCTCCCTCTCAGAAACATAACCTTTGGCTTTTGAGCATGGGAAGGTGTGTAGATAATTTTTGAGTTAATTTTTTTGAGATAATTTTTAGTTGTGCATTTTTTAAATTCAATCAGATTTTTCCATTAAGTTTTATTATAATTTTAGCTCTCAGTGCTGTTGTCATGTTATATAGTTTTACAAATAAATCTTTAAGCTGAATCCATGAAATGTGAACCTCTTGATACAATCCCTTATGTTTTAATTTCTAGCTTCCCAAAGAATGCACCTGTTGCTCTTGACACTGGAAAGTACATAGCACTGGTAGAAGTCTTAGCAAAGCATGGTAGACTAGAAGGTAATCCATTTGCTTTCATTGTATGTTTCTGCTATATAATAAAGGTATCTTGCCTCAAGAATAAAAATGTGAGTTGATATTAATGGTATATCATGTCCTGAAAAGTGCTTGAACATTTTGCATACAAATTTGCATGTGAATTCAACCAGAGATGCTTGGACAGTGCAGGCCATTAGTTTTAATGGATTGGCAAGCTTGTCATTTACATTTGCACAGCTCAGTGCTTTTTGCATTTCTGCAGCTAGTTTTTATTAGCATTGCTGTTTGGATTGAGTTTGAAGATCATGACTTATGGCACAAATTGCGTATGTGCCTAGACTAATGGCTTTGTTTTTGCTTAAGAAGGTCTGAAGGCTGAACATAAAACCTATAAACATAACCTTCTCGTAAGAGCCAAGTACTGCAACAAATCATTTAACTTCTTATAAGGTGTATATTTTTCTATTACTATTCTTTTATGTGTTTGTTATTGAATTTTAGATTCAATCTACAAACTGCCTGGAAATTTTGGCTTTTAATGAGTCTTTTGCAAACTACCTATTTTGTTTTCTAGATGTTTGCATTAAGCTGTTAGCTCTTTATTTTCTGTAATTTAATCTAGTATAATTCTGTGGTTTACATGATTTGGTTGATCTTTAAAAGAACTGTAGACTGTCATCAACTTTAAAAGGCAATTCTGAATATTGAGTTCTATGATTTTGTAGAGGACTTAACACCATAAAAATCTGGTCCAAGCCTGGATACAAAATGTTATGGTTTTATATAAAACACTATACAAATAAAAAAACTAATGTAATTTTTTTCTTTTAAAATCTTCCTTTGAAATTTGTCTTGGCATCTTATTAAGCTTATTGTTAAAAAAATAATAAACAAAACGGATGTTTTCCAAATCATAATAAATCAGATCATGACCACCTCTACATTAAGCAGTTTGAAAAGATGAACTTGCTTTTCAGAGCGTGAATGTCCCTCAGAAAATAAAATAATTCATAAATATAGCCAAATGTAAAGTGGTCAAAACATTCTGTCTATTCAATAATTAAGAACATTATAAAAATGCACTTATTCCGTATACCAAAATGTTTGTTTCTGCCTTACTAATGAAGCTTAATGAACCTAATGTTTTAACATGCAGTCTGTTATAAAGCTTTCATTGGCTCTCCTTGGCTAATTAGTATCGACACAGCAAACAGGCCCTATCGGTATCAGACCATTAGTCTGGCTGTATATACAGTGTAAACATATCTTTATTATCTGGCCTCGTGACAAGCCATCTGCTGAAGAAACAATGAAGTGATTTAGCAGATGTTAGCATTGAACGATAAAAGCATCCATTTAGTAGAATCTTGCAGCTATAGGGCAGACTGTACAGGGTTATGTGGTGCAGAGTGGGCACACAGTTCCTATCTATAATTTGTAGTCAAAGTTGCAGCAAAATGATAAAACCATGCTATTGTGGATTTATAATTGTAGTCTCGTTTAGAAATGCAAGTAGTAATTAACTTGAAATCGGCATTATACACCAGAATTTACATTCCTGCTGGGTTTGAAATGCTGTTTTAATAGCAGTTTGTTTTCCCTACATGAAATTACCTAAGGGTCTTTTGTGTTGTTTCATTGTAGATGCTATTAACATTCTAACGGAGATGAAAGAGAAGGATGTTCCTATCTCAGGCAGAACAGTTGCATCTCTTTCCCGCATTCTTAATGCCGCTGCCATGCGAGGTGAAGTTGAAACAGTGAATCGGTTACATGAGACCATTGTGAACCTGGGGTTGGCAGAAACTCCTGTCCTTCATTCCCCTCTGATTACGGTTCACCTTGAAAAGTAAGCTATGTTTGGGCTTCAGATGAAACAAGTGATGATATTTATTTGTGTTATATGACCTGTGTATGCTGCTCACATGCATGTTTGGAAGTGCTCACGTGTGTAAGCGTGTACACGTGCACACATGTACAACACTAAGAACAGTAGTGAATGAATACGTTTTCCTAATTTAGCTAAGTCTGTTTTCATCAGATAGGCATCGTGTGGCAACAACAGCTGTGTTTTATGGGCACATCAGAGATGAAGTGGCTGTATGTTGGAATATGCTTATGAATTAGTTTGTTCTAAAGTCTGTTTGACAAGATAGCTATTCAGGGTATGATAGGTGTAGTCTCAGCTCTCGTGGTTAAGTGGTGTGTGTTTTCCCATCAAAACAGCATTATTTTGCTGTGCCTTCTATTATATCTCAGGTGGGTTGAAGGGCAGTTGTTGAACACTGAAATATTTTTAATTCACATAATTCAAATAATTTGGTGTTATTGCCAATAGACTGCTATGTTGGTGAATTTAAAATTCAAAGAAAATTGTCTATTGTGGTTGAGGGGGTCTTGCATGTATGTACTCTTAATACCATTTATTAGAGAAAAGGAATTTCACAGTCATTCTGTCAGGAAGTATCTGTAATTCCATGTGTTATGTTCCTTCGCATAAATATTCATTAGGTGTAGAATATTTGAATTAATGTACATATGAACTATATAACAATATCTTACGAAAATTAAGCCAAGGGTCTCTTTTCACTTCCTTTACTGCATGTGCAGTCCTTTTATTATTCTCTTCTGTGTCACTTATGTAGTTCCTGGATTTTAAACTCTAGCAGCTAGAGTTGATTAATCAGTTTCTTGAGATTTGATTGATATAAATGAAATGTTATTTGTTTAAATATAATCCCTATGAAATAAGTGAGTTTTTCATAATATCATGTAAGTCAGCTGTATAGAGGTTTCTAGTTCTTGTAAGTATTCTGGGTATGCAAGGTCTGTTTAACATTTTCTGTATTGAAAATTCTTGTCAAAAAGATCTAACTCTTGGTAGATGTATTTGCATTCTCTTCTAAAATTAGTATTTTAGTGTAGTGGTCAACAATTAAGAATATAGTGTACATCTTTTCAGTCAGCAGCTCTGCCTTGGTTACATCGCAAGAAAAGGCAGATGTTTATGAAAATAATTTACCTGCAATCATATGTAACTAATGTGTTGGAAAAAATATTTGCAGTGTGCCTAAGAGCAGCTGCATTTTACATAATTGCTTTATGTGCATTGACATGCAAGTTGTACCTGGTGCCGCTTGGGTTCTTTGCACTGGAGATGTAGCGTATGACGATGTAGATAAAGATGTGGTCATGTGTGCATGAAAAGGAGGGCGGCAATGAGTGTTATTTTAATTTGGTTCCACGTTCTTTTGGATTATAAATGTTTGGTAAAACATTCTGAGAAGTTTTTTTTAAACAAAGGGACTTTGGAGGAGGTTAGATTAATAAAGGAGGAAATAGTTCCAGCCTGTGGAATGTGCAAGTCATTGGCATGCACCTGTATAACTCTTATTACATTTCATGTATGCAAATACAGTACAAAGTAAGCTCATTTCCAGTGGATTTTTGGGTGGAGAAACTGATTCCTCTTCAATGGTAGACAAAAATGGGAGGTTTTTTTCTGCATAATTTACTTGGGAGGAATAACTGCATTCCACTGGGATTTTGTTCCTGTTTTTTGTTTTGTTTGTTAGTTTGGTTTTTTGAAAGTTATGAGTGACTGAAATACGTGTTAGTCGTTTCTTTCAGTAGTAGTGCTTACTGTTTGCCATCCTGCAGCTCAAGTATGATGCTGAAATGCTGTCATTTAGCTGCAGGTCATCAGCGTGCCTCCGAAATTAACTCTGGGATATTTTTTCATATTCCACAGCAGTGCTTGTGCTAGTGTTTTGTGTTCTTAATTTATTTCAAACTTTTTAATTGCTTGTAAAGAAATCTGTACTTTGCTTTTGAAGATTTCAACAATCGTAGGTGTAAAATGTTTTCATCTACTGCTTTTTTCCAGTCTTGAATATTCTGAAATCTTTGTTAAGTCCTAGTGCATGTTAAACATGACAATTTGCAGCAGAACATGGGAAAGAAAATACTGTTGATGATGGACACATAACTTGATAAAAGCTAACAAAATCTAGTATTCTAGTACAGTGGACATTTTGCCTTTGATATTTTGAGAAATACTTAACTGAAGTAACAAGAGAGAGAACTCAGACTTACCTGAGGGGTTTTTTGACCCTGAGTAAGGGAACCACCCCCCTGCTTTAAATTGTTTTGATTTTTATTTATGACACTGAACAGTTTCTCAAGATAGGGAAATAACATTAAGAATTGAGACAGACCAGAATCTCGATCTGTCATTCAAGGTGATAAACCTCCCTTGGACCATATGACAAAAATCCTAGTTTCTAAAATCTACAAGGACGTAAAGAGCTTGTACTTTTCCTTAAAATACATCTTACTTTTGAACTGGTTCTTCCAGCTGCTAATAATTAGAAAAGCTTGTGTGATCTTCGCCATGTAAAAGTTCTTAAGATTTTAAGGTTTGTACTTTTGCCTTACATTCTCTACCAACTGTCAGGGAATACCTATTTGGACACGAGCTGTTTCACTGAAGAGGTTTGTGGAGTAGCTCCTGTCCTATACAATATTGAATAATACCTGTTTACAGGGTGATAAATTGACAGATGAACTACTGTTGATTTTTTTTTTTTCTTTCCTCCAAGGAAACTGCACAAGCCAAACCAGTTCAACCAAAACCAAGAATACATAACCTTAAAAACTTGATATGGTTCCTGTTTTTTCATTAACTTAAGTTTGTTTCTGTTCTCCTTTAATAATATCACCTTTGAGAAAAGAAACAAAACAATTTCACATTTAAAATTTACAAATTCCCTATATCAGAAGTGTTCTTAAGCAGAGGGAAGAAAATTTGCAGGTGAACTATGAAAACATTGTTACAGACCATATGAACAAAATATTTTGTAGTTTTAAGTCAGGGAACACCAACATTTAATATCTGTATCTTAAATTATCAAAACACTATCGTTGGATTGTTTTTCTTTAAAAATTGTTAGTGTATTTTTAATACAGTGTTGTCCAGTAAAGCGTTGTTGGCTTGTTTGTCAATAATCTTATATAAACCTGTTTTGATTAGTTTCTTATGTAGTAGATAGAGCATGAATGCAGTGCCTTCACAATTTTTCTTCTGTCGTTTTCATGGAGTTAAATTCACTTATGGTTTTGTTTGAGATCATTTCATGGCACAAGTTATTTGACTTTTAAATGCACCTTTTAAAATAAGCATATTTTTAAACTAAGTGGTATTTTTAGTTGGGGGGGGGAAATAGTGGGGAGAGCTTTTTTTCCTAATTTTTAGCGGCTTTATTTCAAATATTTGTGTTAAAACCCTTTACGTGTTGCAACGAAATTAGGGATGTTTGGCTCTCTTACTCCATTATTGCAATTAGGAATTTAGCATCATCAGTGCCAAAGGACAAAAGTGTCTCATTTGCCCTATGGGGACAGGACAGTGATAAGATGATTTTTCGTCAAGGATCATTGGGTCGTAATTAAGTTACATTCATGGCTATTGCTTTTTGAAGGATGATTGGTAAATGACAGGCTTCATGTGCTTGCTATGGACAGTGTTCACTAGGGTTTTTTCTCCTTCTGTCAGAAAATCCTGTTGAGTCTGATAATGTAAATGTGGCATTTTATTCTGAACAAAAGAGCAGGGAAATGAGCTATCTTGTCTAATCATTCAGTTGTTTAACACCGACTTCCAGTTTAGACTCAATTGGCTGGAAAGCACTTGACATGTGAAGTTAGTGCTGTTCCGAACGCATGTTTGAGTAAATTTTAAAGTAAGTGACAGCTAAATTGTACCTAGGGAAATTACAAAGCCTTCAACACAGTTAATTTTTTGGGGAGGATTAGTTGTAATTGCAACACCAGTCTCCTTGAAGATTCCTTAGTATAGCAAATGAACAGAAACACATTTAGCTCTATCAAGAGCCCGTTCTCTTTTAACAGAATAATTTTTGTAAAGCTGATTGCACCTTGCTGAATTGACTTCCCTCTACACTAACATCTGCTTCAGATTTGTAGAGAGGGATTTGTTTTACCAGGCTACCCTCCACCCCCGCCACGGAGTCCCTTTTTTCTTTCTACCTCTCTAGTGATTTCAGGTTTGAGAGCTTTTCAATCAGTAAACCCCTTAGGTAAATTGCCACTTCACTAAAGCTTTATGCATAATGTTGCAGCACTTCATTCCAATTAAAATCAATATTTGGAGTCTTATTTTTATCAGGCAGACTCTCTGGTTGGGAAAGTTGTTTATTACAAGTAAAAGGGTTAGATTTAGTGCTGCATTCTTGAAGCAAGAGGGGAGTGGCTTGTGGAAATTAAAGGGGGCTGACATATCGATGCACATTATAGCCAGTCCTGCTACAGAGTGTTCTGCAGAAACTCTTGACATCTGAGTAATTTTGGCTTTTCACATAGTGTTGTGTGATTAAAATTGCCCCCACAAATACTTTGTAAGATTATACCTTTATAACCCTCCTAAACAAACCCAAAGAATCAAATAACTTGCTATCTTGACCTGAGCATCAATTTAGCTGAAAAATAGCTGAAGTAGAACTCTTTTGGGACTGCATAAGGGCCAGGCATAATACAGTGATGGCTGAGGCTCCTTCTGTCATTCAAAAATAATAGTGTATCTTCTTTTTTAAAAGAACAAGTTTCAATGTGCCGGAAAAATACACCTAATCTTTAAGTGGAACAGGTATTAGTCCTGAACAGATAATATTTGTGAGTGACTTAAAGCTGTAGTAATCTGGCCAGCTCAAAATGAAGCATGGATCATCTATGTTCACATTTTAAATACTGTTTATTCCAAACTGACACCAGAAATCAGATTTTTTCCAACATGGCTATGAGCGTATGGGCTTTATTACCTTTTTGACTTGATCCATATTAATTGAATAGTAATTCTGAACCAGACTTTTAATGTAGTAGTGTAGTAAGTATCCTTTGGGAGGATAGAATGGTGTTTGACATGCGTAACTTCTTACAGAAAGACTACCAAATATTTGCAAATGTACAGCTGTTTGTTAGCTTAAAATTCTTACGTCTAAATAGCATTTTCTTAAAATGTGGAAAAGCTTTTTCTGTACAGTTCTATTTTTTTAAAGTTTTTTCTTGTTTTTTTTAACAAGAAACACACTAAAATGTTACCTCTTGTTGAAATTTGAAGCCTACAGTGAGTTCCTTATTTTCATTTTCTAACTGTAAAAACTGCTTACAAAAGTAGCTGCTGGTACTTACTTGGAATTAAATGCAGTTTGTGACAATTAAAAAATACTGCAGGTTGATTGAACAAATTATAGAAGTTCAAGTGCCAGCATAAGCTTTGTCACTTTTATTTTGCAGTGGTGGTACAAACAATTTGTTTGTAGAGTCTGAACTTCTCTATTATTTATTGTTTTATATTTGTCTGCTACCAGTTTTAGCATGTATCTGTTTTACAAACCCTGTCCTCTAGTAAGCTGTGGGTGACTGGTTGGTTGATGAAATGCAACTGAACAAATATATCTGATTTCGATAGATTCAAACAGTTGTGTGTAAATCAGTAAGATACCGATGTCCTTAAATGCAGACTTACTCAGCCTCTCTGAGCAGTAAGTACCAATAACAAGTACAATATTGCCATTTTTGTTCTCTCAGGTCTTCCCTGACTTTTTTTCTCTGCATGTGCAGTATTAATGCCTTCAGAAGTATACATTTAGAGACTAGAAAACTTAATATTACTGTTTGAATGACATTCCAATTAGTCATTCATTTATTGATAGCTTTGACCTAAAAACAGTCACTTTAATCCTTTAGGAATACAGCTGAGGCAATACTATGGCTGTTTGAGCATCAGTCTGAAAAGCTAGGTTTATCACTGAAAACTTTAATTTGAATGTATAAATGTTGTTGTGCCTCCCTAGAAATTGAGTAGTTTTCTGTAAAACTGTTAACTGAACTTGCATCTAAAGCAGAAGAAAAATACTGATTACATAAATCTTTATATCTGACTATGGTAACTACCATAGTATTTCTCTTTTATGACAGTAATCTAGCCTGCAACATCTACTTGCAGTTTTGAAATTAACCTGTAATTTAGTCTTCACCCCAAATGACAAAAATTCAAATGACTCCATGGGGTGCCAGAAGATGCACTGTAAACAGGGCTCAGTAAGGGGGATAAGGTAGAAATCCATCATCTTATGTTCTTTTTAAGAATGCCAGTATTTCTGAACAGAATTATTTCTTTCTGTGTTTTACTCTTAAAAAATTTTAAAAATACTAGCCTAGATTATGGAAGTAGTATACATAGTAGTCTAGATAGTTCATTCTTTGAAAAAACCAAAATCAGTGCTGCACAAGAAATGTGATATGAGGAAAGGACATCTGAATTGGGCTTGTTTAACAGTAATATCTTACTTCATTAAGGTTCTGTTGATCAATAATAAAGTTGCTTCAGGAATGTTAAATCATTATTTCAAGTCAGTTTTATTATAGCTTTCAGCTGCTGCTGTAAAGTGTTATTTAAAAAAAAATTTTTTTTCCTTTGTAAGACTCTTGAAATCTAAAATGCAGTCTTACTGACTGTTTGGCTACTTACTACATTTTTGTGAGTGTGATTTTGGTTTGTTTCAGTTTAAACCTTTCCCTTCAAAGAATAACTTCACATATTTTTACCAGTGGTTGTCCTCTGTTGTTTTAGGTGAGTTTTTTACTTTTATTTGACTATGGATTTGATTGGGTTGTAATCTTTTGAAGAAGGGTCTGCGGCAGATATTAAGTACTGTTAGTTGCGCAGAATAGAACATTAATTTATATTTGTTGTTAAACATTCCAGATGTGATTGTTTCTGTGACTTTTCAGTTTTACATTTTAACTGTGTACACTTCTGAAGGTGTTAATAATGTATACATAGGGTAAAATTCAGTGGATTGAGATATCAAAAATGGAACTATTACGTGTTACTTGCACTTTCTGCTCAGAGGCTCCTGAGTAAGTGCATTTAAGGAAGTCAGCATCTTCTGCACTAGTTTACTAGTACATGGGTATATACTGTGACATGGGTAGACCAGCACAAAATACATTTTGGTACCTTAAGATATTGTTGAATCAATTGCAAAAATTGTACTTTTAGCAGAAAATATCTACTGCGTTCTGACCTTCATATAGAATAGAAAAATGCTAGCCCTTCCATTGTGTTGAAATGGAAGTCGACTGATGATTTATAGCCAGTCTGTTAAGGCGTAAAACAAGTATAAAGTGATCTAAAGAGCTGTGGTTATCTTAGTTAACTGTGGAGATCTGTACTGAAACAAAAATGCTGTGGAAAAATTGTAAAGAATTAATTAAAAATTGAAAATGTCTAAACAAAGATATTTGGATGTAATATAGTGTGCACAGTATTACAAGGAAGAAAAATAGAACTCTGAAACAAGATGTGAAATTTCTATGGAATTTGGGTTTGGTCAAGATAGTACCTAGCAGAACTTTAAAAATATTGCTTCAAAGATAAAGTATGTCTAATGATGAGGATCATTTACACCTTTGTAGTGAACAGTGGTTGTGTAATCAAAAATTGTCTAGTCAAGGGGGAGAATGCACACTTGGATTATGTGGAGACTGCTAAATGAATTTGCTATGAAATTTTAAAGATTAAAGTGGCTTCAGCACATGTTGTTCCTGCTCAGAATGTTTCTTTTTATTCTTGTTTTGTTTCATTCCGCAAGGGATGACATGCCTGCAGCTCTGGAAGCTTTAACCAACTGTTATAAGAAGTATGGCAAAATCCTTGAACTTCATAACATCTACTGTAGACTGGTAGAAAAAGGAGATGCTGATCTTCTACAAAAGGGTTAGTTTCATGTAGTCAAATGCTATCTGGTTGTATGAAGTGTTTTCTGGAGGCTTTTCTTCCAGGACTTGTGTAAAATTCCTTTCAACTGAAAGAAGAAAATTGTTTGCATTTTTATGTATAACTTTAAAGCACTTAAATGATGCCTACATTCTTCAGGTTAAGAAATTGATTACAATTTTAAATGTAGAACAACTCTGATGTTTGTATAATACAGCATGGAAGCAACATATCTGTTTTTCAAATAGTTGTGCATTTCAGGAATGTTATATCCTTACTTTCTATGAGCAGAGCATGCCAATATATAGTCTTGTCTGTTTTGTTGAATGTAATTCAAAGTGTAGTGCAGGTAAACAAAGACATTTTTAATATGCTTAAGCACAAAGCTTCAACAAATTGTGTCATATGTTGTAATCATTCTGTATGTTTCAAAATTTATCTCCTTATAGCTTATTCTTGGAGTTTTTTGAGGCTTGGAAAATATTGCTGTTAGGAATGTCTGACATAAATATCAAAATGCATCAATATATTTAGTAAATTAATGAGGTTTATTTTCTCTTTAGTTTCAGATTTTATAAGCAGAGAATATGGTGACATGATGGCTCTTTATGATCTCTTCTTCGCCTTCTTGCAAACAGGAAAATACAGAGAGGCCAGGAAGGTCATTGAGGTGGGATTTTAACTATAGTACTCTAATCATCAAGCTATTTAGACTCTTAATTAGAAACATTTAAAGTTTTTAACCTTTAATTAGACTTGTTCTGATTCATGTTAATAGAATTCAATTCCAGTAATAAAAAAACCTCGGCCAGCTTTATTTTGTATAATTACAGTTCAGAAGAGAGACAGTCGTCTTGTATGTTGAAATTGTTTCCTCACTTTTTCAAATTTGCGCTTATATATCAAAATGATATTTGCATATTAAATATCGGATTGTGGAACAATTAAATTAAACTGGCATTCCTGGGTGTAAAGTTGCTAATCCTCTTTCCGAAGGAATTCTTTGTTCTTAAAAGCACTGGAATTTAATTTGCTGCAGACCATGCTCAGATTTATTTGTAATGCTTGTCTACAAGTTAATCAGCCAAACAAGTGCTGTCTGCTACTGTTTGGCATTTAATTTAGCATTTCTTCTCTCTCTCCCTTTTTCAGGATAGTAAGCAGCTTATAGGAAGTAGTAGGTGACAAACTTGGTCTATTTAGGATTAGTATATTTTATCTAGACTTGATTGAAATTGTGCTTACTGAAATTGATAAGTCAAAGGGGCAGCTGCAGAGTCTGCCCAGATTATGATTATTTTTCTCCTTAACACAGTTGTATGTTTGTAAAATGCTGCATAAGTTTTCCAGCTAATGTATGGGAGGAGACATCTTGCAGAAAAAGTAATACATTGTCCTCAGCGTTTTTGTGTTATGTGCATACACAACTCTAACCGAATTTTTTTTGTCTTTTCCTTCCTAAGACAAAGAAGGCTTGTACTCCTAATCCCCCTTAGAGTGTTTGAAATACCAGTTATCCCTACTTGAATTCTCTAATAGAATTCTAGCATTTGAAAAATCTTAACTGAAGATCTGCTTGTTTGTCTGTGGTGGAACAATGCTGTCCTGCTGTGGGGTGAAGGGAAACTGCTAAGCACAGTGCTGAAGCATTGATCTTTCTGTTCTGAGAGGGTTTTTTGGAGCACAAAGTCTCATAATACACAAGAAGAAAAAAAATATCAGTATCTGACAGTAGATGACACTGAGGAGTTGAGTTCTTTATACAAGAGGTAAAAGGAAATCTGAGATTTGGAAGTAAAATTAAAGCTAAATGAGTAAAACTGTTGCTTCATGATTTAGCAGCTCTTTCTTTGATACTGGCATTTTATTTCTCAAAACTTATATTGTCGTCTGGAGCTCAGTAATCATGAATAGGAAAGTAAGCAAGTTATCAAATTCTTGGGGCTTTGAAACTTTTGTCATTGTCTTAATAGGTGCCAAATTATCTTTGCAAATATTCAGTATTTGGTAATGGATCATAAGTTTTAGTAACCACAGATGCTTAAGCATCAAATATCTGGAGATTAAATGGAAGTTTTCCTGCCTTTTAAGCTATTTAAAGTAGGTTTTCTTACTTTTACCTAACTTTTATGAAGTATGAATTATATCTTTGTATATGCTGTTGAGGAAAAGCTGTTTTAAATTCTGGAATTAGTAGTAGTATAGGAATTTAGCTAGGAATAGTATGAATGTATTTTACCAGTGAATAAAGTGGCATAAAAATCAATTATTATATGGTTCATGATATTTTCAGTATGATTGTGTTACATAACAATATGTTAAGTATTTTCAAAGCAATTTTTTTCACAAGGGGAGGGCAGAAATCTTAGAATTGATATTTTGCCGAAGAAGGGAATTTTATTAGGCAGGTTCATATTTGCTGTTTTGTTCATTGGGAAGTCAAAGCCTTAATCAGTGTAATGTGAAAGAGGGAGTACAGGGTGTATGTGTATCCTTTTCTCTGGTCCAGTGGGTTTTGTGACTAAATTACTTCTCTTGATGGTCATCTCAGTTTTTCTATTTTCTTTGCTTGTGAAATGAAATTCAGCGAAGGAGATAAAGTGGTGCCGCTTTCTCTTTTCAGATGCTGTTGCATAGATTACCTTTTAGCATGTACTTTCATCAAATATTGCTAATTATAGTGGTCACTTGATTTTAGTGATATTGTTTGTTTTGGAAGTATCTGTGGAATTAATAAAGAGTATCTACAAGGGTAGTAATGAAGCTGGAAAAAATTTCCTTAGGTGCTAAGGATATGAAAACCTTAAAGGATATGGTTGCTTAAATGGAGTGTTACTCATTGAAGACCACTGCCTCTGCTTGCTCTTGCTATTTTTAGAAGTCAGAGGTACTCGAGGTGGTTATGTGGAATTTAGTGACAAGTGCTGCTTTGAAAAACTTGAAACTCAAAACCCCAGCAATGAGAAAATAACTCTTTAAGTCTCAAATCTTTGGCAAAATGTGAGTGGGTGGCAATACTAGGAAAGAAAGAAGGACAACATTTGAGTGAGATTATAAAAATTAGGTCAGAGTTGTGTATGTTCCATTATGTGGCCACAAATGTATTGTGAATGCATATATATAAAGTTGTGTCGTGAGATACAGCAAGAAAGCTGAAAGCTTTGGGGCTCGTCTCCTTGCTGGAAGAACAGCAAGACTAAGCATAGAATGATAGTCTAAAAGAAGGAAAGGGGAATAGAAAGGAGATGAGGGAAAGAATACATCTGACCAGTGCTAGAACAAGTAGACTGAAGTGTGTGGTAGTTTGTAGTGCAAGTCTCTTCTGAAGTAATGATAACTGGAAGAGAAGCTGTGATTGGGAAGACTATTGGGGGAAATACGGTTTCTGAGGCATCACAGAGTTTGTAAGATAATGCTGCTGGGCTGCCTTGTTAAGCTTTTGAAAGTCTGTGTTCTCAGAGGCAATGGCTCTAAATAAGGTAGCCTTGGCCGCTCTGTAAAGTGTAAGTCTGTTATATTCCAGCTGTGCCTGCAGACTCCTGAGCTCTTGAAATCATGCTGTGGTAGATGGATATGCTGGTAGATGCTATTTTACATTGGAAACAAGTTCTAGCACTGGGTGCTGTAGTATATCAATGCATGATTTAGTCTTCTTAAGTGTACTTCAACTGATAAGTTAGCTTTTGTCTTTAGTCCGTCAAAGATGATCCTGTCAAAACCAAGTTGGTACATCTATCTTCTTGCCCCTTACCACAAGGTCACATGCTAACTTGCTTTCCCTTGGATTGGCACAGCGTGACTTCCGTGTCATCAAATCTAGCTCTGGCTGCTTAGGATTTTTCCCTTACTTGGAGAGGCAGCTTAATTACCTTTTGTCCTTGAATTTTATTTTTCATTTAAAAAAATAGGAAAAAGAAGGAAAATTAAGTCAGTATGTTTTAACTAAAATAAACTACATTAAAACTAATGTAGGCTAGAAGAAAGGGATATGAATCTTCAATGAATGGGATTAGGGGAAAAGTACCTTCTGGAAAAATATTTGCTTTACCTGAATGTTGTTTTAATTCAAAAATATTTAATCAAATGTCCTCCTGGAGAGAGATCTTGTGTAATTATTTTTTGCTCCAGGTAGTAGATCAGAGAATCTAGAATTGCTTGGCCTAGCATTCTTTTAAGTCTGCTGTATAAATGATAAGAGAGTTTTCTAGAGCCTAATCCCCCAGGTGTCTCCAGTCTTACCTGTTGGCAGTACTGGACAATTGAAAATCCCTTGTGTTTACTCAGTTATTGGCTACCACTTTTATTAACCTAATAGAGCTCATGGTTAATAGCTGTACTAATGTGAAGGTCGTCCAGGAGAGTAGGAATGAAAAAGGGAATGTTACACCACCTTAAGGGAATTTGTTTACTCCCTATCATCTGTTACTTTGTTCTGTTGTTTTCATGCTGCATGGAGGTTTAACAATTTCACTACCTGAAGTAGTTAAAATACAGTTGATGTCCACAATTTTCATTCAGTTTTAATTTTTTTAAATCTGAGTTTTGCACCAAGGTCTCGTATTTGCAGCTGTGTTACATGCGTTACAATGGTTGAATATGTTTTGACTTGACCTTTTTTCCTTCATTTATTCATGCTGGATGCAGCTATTAAAATACTTGCTTAATCCACGTGTAATGAAGCCTGTGTCCACTCTTGGCCCTTTCTGATAGAGTTAGAAGATTTATATATTGTTCAGTACTGTAACAGTCCTGCAGCAGAGATTCAAGCAAGCCCATCTATAAATCTGCTTAGCGGAAGTCTAAACCGTGTTTTCATGAAGTACAAATGAACACTTCACACCTGTGACTAAATACGCAAGGTTTAAAACTGGTGTTAAATCCATTTCTGCGCTGTACTGATAAAATCATTGCACTTCATGTGAAGTTTAATTGTACAGCAAAATACTTCACCAAATAAGGCCCACATTCAAAAAGATAACAGGTCACTTGCATTTTTAGTTGGGTGCTTATGGGCTCCTCCAATAGGAACTATGGGTTGGTAGCAGTGTTGGACTGTCTTTATTGTCCGAGAGAGAACTTCTTGAAATCTTTCTAGATCAAATCGCATCAACTGTTAAATTAACAGCTGTTAATTTGTTACTTCAGTGAAAGAGTAAAAGCTCTTGTTTCTGCTTGGGTTTTGGTTTTTCTGGAAATGAAGGCTAAGAGGATTACTGTATTTGGAATATAGGGAAAGATCTCAGAACTGCATGGCAAAATTTTTCAGAAGATCAACCTGTACAGTTTGTTACCACTAGAGGAACCTGCTTTGAAAATGGCAATGGATAGTGCATGGCTTCAGGATTCTTTTAATCAGGTTTTAATGAAGTGTGATACTATCTTCATCTTCTACTCTCGTATTAAATATGTCATTTATATTTAATGGTTAAATATATCATACCACATCCCACATATCTCAGGACATTTATGTGAAGAATTGAGGGACAAATGTGAAATAGTTTAATGAAACGTGTTCCAATGTGAATAAATGCAGGAAAAGGCATTTGGTGCTGAAATATGAGACCTTGACAAAAGGACTGTTTTGGGTGAGTATAGTGTACAGGAATATATCTATCAACAGATGTCAGGTTAATTTAGGAGGTAAATAGATTTAAACAAAGAATTGTGACATCCACTGTCAGCGGACCTCAAGATACCAGTTGCCATTGGATTTAATCTACCATAAAAACAATGAGAATATTTCTACTTGATATTGAGAGATTACAACCTTCTTTCATCCAGATTGGTTTTTTTAAGAGTCTACATCATAAAATTGAGTCTTGCTGATTTTATGCTGGAGATAAACTATCAGTAGAAGATGCTTTCTTGATTTGTGACAGCAGGATTTAGGGGGAGGGGTGTTTATGTGTAATTTAATGATGGTTATATCTAGTGTCTGAATTTACCTATGAAGACTTATTTTTGGTCCTGTTGAGAAAAGAGTGGAGATGATTAGAACAAAATTTAGATGTTTATGAACAAAATTGTATTAGGTAACAGTGGTCTGAGATTTAGGAATAGTTTGTAGGGGGTGTAATAGCTTTTATTATAGTAACTGTATACAACTGAGAGGGAGGGAAAAGGCTGAAGAGCTTTTAGGTATACAAGCCCTATAATTACAAGAAAAAATGATTTTTTTTTTCCTATTATTGAGTCCTGGAACTCCAATAAAAGCATTACTTCTCTTCCTGAAACTGGACTCCAATAGAGTTAGTCATTAGTGAACTTGGATTTTGTGTCCTTGCATGTATGTGGGTTAATTAAAAAAAGGGTGCTTATTAGTTCAGTGCACGTTATTTAGAAATTCTTAAGTATTGCTCTCTTAAAGAAAAGGAATATGTTTCAAATAAATAAATTTGGTAACGGAGATGACTACTGAAACAATTCCTTCCAGAAAGAGAGTAATGTGTTCAGAATGTGGGATCATGGCAAGAGCTGTGCATCTTTTCTTAGCTCCAGGGACTTTCTGTTAGGAGGAAGAGGTTTATAATGCTTTTTTCATTCATCATACAACATAAAGCCACATTTCAAGGCCAAGTACAAATTTTTGCTCTGTTTTGAGTCTAGGACAGTCTCGATGATTTTGTTTTGAGTGAGGTTTTTGCATGTTTTTTATGTCACCTTTTCTTCCAGTGTGATTATTGTTGTGAAAATATCTTATTGCCTAATAATAATACTTCACTGCCTAATTTATCTTGGAAATCTTACTGGTAAATGTAGAACATTCCAATAGTGATTAAACATACATCAGTCTCAGTTGTGACGAGTAATGATTAAGTTATAAAACTCTTACCTATTTTTATTTTTCTATTTTTGGAAAATAATCAAGTTGCCCTTAGATTTTTCTTAATGTTTGCCTAACATAAAGCAGCACATATGTCTCTTTCAAGTGAAATAAATTAAGTCATGAGTATTTACTGAACAGATACTAATTGTGTTGGTAAAGTCAATGAACTGTGAAGCTGACAGAAGTTTTGAGGCAAATACATACTTCAGGAAAAAAACCCACAAACAAACAGTAAAAACTTTCCTAGTGGGGACTGTAAGATTGGTATTTTCTTTCTGTGAACTGCTGCTTTTTATGTAAAAATTAACCTAATAGAAGTGGACTGATCGCTATCTTGGGTAATTGTAGGATAGGTGGAAAGGAAAGCATGAGCCTCAATTCTAATGTCTCACAGCAGGAGAGTTAGGGAGTTAGGTATATAGACATGTGTCCCTTTGTCTTTCATTAATTATCTGGTAGTGCAAATAAAATATCAAATACACTTTAACTGGGTAGGTTTTGAAGGCATGACTTGCAGTGGAGCGACTCAGAAGTTTTAATACTCCAGTACTGCCTTAGAGTACTTACCCTCATCAAACACGAAAAGTAGTTATATTGAAGGTATATATATATTGTATTCAGGCTTTCCTACAGTTAGCCCTTGCCCAGAAAGTTGAACAAGTGTCCAGGTATTTCAGATGAGTTTCTTGTTAAAGACATCAGTATTATATGGTTTGTGTTGTGTTTAGTCATATTTGTTTCTGGTCAAAATTGCTTACAAAGAACAAAAGGAATGATTAATTTTTTAGAGAAATCCCGTCTTGGTTATGAGCAGTTTGCAAGGTTTTCTTTTTTTTAAGAAAGAGTAAAGTGAGTGAGGGATCTTCCCATGCTGTCACCAAAGAAACCATTTTTTAAATCCATGACAACTAAACTTCTTTCAAAGTGGGAAATAAACTTAGAGAAAAAATATTCCTTCCATTGCCAGCCATATACAGCTGTAGCTCTAATGTCATCCTGGTAGTTCAATAACTTAAAGAAAAGCTGAGCTAGAAGAGAACTAAAATAGTTTATTAGACAGCTGATATGATTGCAACAGGAAAATTGCTTTTTGATGCATAGATTATAATTAGATCCTCCATCTCCAAAGCTGGGTCTTTGGCATACTTCTGGACTGTTGTGTATCATTTGTTATGTTCAGAGCTGATAACCAAAATAGTCTGTTTTTTTCCTGTATATCCCAGTATGATACTTAAGTTTTGCTATAAATTTTATAATGTGATAAATAGAGCAGTGGTATACTTTCATGCATATGAACTCTAATTAAAAAACAGTAAATGTTTTAATATGTATTTTTAAAAAACTAATGCATTGCTATTTGAAGGTGAAGGAGTGTCTAGAGGAAAAAACATAATAGAAGGGTAGCATAATTCCATCTTATCTTGCAACTAGACTAAGATGACTACATAAGCTACAGAAGTTTTGTACCTCTGTGTTCTTCTAATTTCTGATTAAGAAGTGCACTGCTTCTTAGTAGAAGTGAAGACTTTTGCTGAGAGTGTTAACATAGGGGAAGATTCAAGCAAAACATACAGTGTTTATGTTGTAAAAAACTTTGTTCAAGTGGCATGCAAAAACATGCCCGGCTTTGTTGAAGCTGCATGGAATTTGCAGATTTTCATAGGTGTTTTTGTGGAATCAGGGAAAAATCTGTCTTTAAATTAAGAACTTGCCATCAAATGTTCTGTCTTCACTGATGCTTACGTTAGGGAGAGCTGTTAGAAATGACATACATCAGTTCTTATAGCTGTCTGTTCACGGCTGTCTGTTCCAAGAAGTAGTGCGTTTTTGTGCAAGACATTGCTTTGGCATTTAAATCTCAGTAACTGGTTCTGGTACTGGTAGCATAAGTCTGTTAGGGCTGTTGATGTAACTCTTCATGAAATGTTCTTCTTCCTTCAGCAGCATTAGCTGTCTCTTAGTATTACTGACTTTTTCAGCTGCAAAGAGAGGAATGAATGGATCTACCCTTCCAAAGGATACCACTAAAAAGTGCAGCATGAATGTTGTTTATAAAATTTGGCTGTTTGTTTTCAATATGTTTGAATTGGTGATTATAGTAGAACTGTTTCCCTAAGAAAAGAATGAACTTTGCAGAGAAAATACAGGGATTTTGAAGAAAACGTAAACCAGTTAAGGAGGTCAGAGTTAAACTCTAACGGTTGGAATTGGTGTGTTACTCTGGCCCTTCATGATATAACTTCACTGTGAATAAGTTGACCAGTATATGTAAGAATTATTTTGCCAAACAGTGCACAGTAGTAATTTGTGAGAGTGCAGAATGTTAAAACAGAAGTCCTCCATCTCATGGCATGTATATGCCAAATGAAAAATGCTTCTGCTGGATTTTCAATAATTATGCAACCTAAGCCAGCTAGAGCAAAAGTGGCACTGTTGGGGGACAGATGCAACTCCTGGTTTCCCCAAAGTCATCTATCTGAACAAGAGAGAGAGTTTCTGGTCTGTAAGGTCTGTAAGTTGTCTCTTGTGATTTTTCTCTCTAAGTTTTGTGTTTAAAGAGAAAAAGTTTGGTTTAAGCAAGTAGAGAGAAGCAAATAAATATTTCCATGTGTCTTCTGTAAATTAAACTTTTTTATTAGAAGAGTTTTTTTGAAAGTAAATAGTACTGTTGCTCTATTGGCTGTAACAGTTACAGAATGCTAATGTAAACAGAATTTGAATGTTTCTATCATTATCTAAAAATCTAGAAAAACATCTGATAGATTCCTCTCTGACAGGTCAGTATTTTCCCAGACAGTCTGTTTTCTTTCAGCTGTAAGAGGTAGAAATTACCTCAAATAAAAATGTTAGTACAGAAAATCTGGCGATTGGACTCATTCAATCACCTGTCTGAAGCGACTGGTTCTAGGAAGGAAGAGAACAAATCAAATGCTTTTAGAGCGTTAGGATCATTGCATTTACATGATTTTTGAGTGCTGCTTGACAAGAGTTCTTCCAAAAATGCAGTGTATTTTTCCCTTTATGGTTAGTTTTCCTTTCTGTTTGTGAAGGTACAGAATCAGTAAATAAATCGGTGTAGGTGTAAGTGTAGTATAATTATTGTAGAAATGTGGAATTTGCTGAGCTGGAAGGGACCTATCAGGATCACTGAGTCCCAACTCCTGGCCCTGCACAGAATTGCACCACGTTTAAGTTGAACCTCAGAAAGATAGTAACAGAGTTGATAAGAGCATGGACTGGTTTCTGTAGGAGATATGATGAAGTAGGGCAGTTCTGCTTAGCCTAGAGAAGGAACAGTGGAACTGGGAATTATTTTATATACTACCATTAGATTATATGAAATTGAGAAGATAAAAATCAATTGCGCATCACCTTCTAATACAAAATCTAGAGGCTTCAAATGAAGCTAAGTAGAAGTTAGGCTGAAAACAAACAAAAAGTGGTAGTATTTTGGTTGTTTTCAGCAGAAAGTAGTGGAGGCAACACTTTGCCAAAAGATCTGTGGTGTTCCAGGGGCATCCAGAAAAACTCATGGAGGAGAAATCACTTATTAGAAACACCGTGATCCACTGAACCTCAGGTAGTTGGAGAGTGGAAGAGCACTAAAGGGAAAGTATTGCTGTGTTTTCTGACATTTTATATTCTCCTATACTCGCTGTGTTAGGGAGAGGACGACAAGCTTTGGTTTGGTACTGTACAGCTGTTTTATATTCCAAGAGAATGTGAAAGCCAGAAACCTGCATGTTTAGATTAGATGCTGTATAAATTGCCTGAGACTCTCAAAAGAAAAAAAAGAAAAAACTAAACCAAAAGCCACAAAAATACTTTAAGACTCAATAATAGATTTTTTTTTAAGTCCATTGAAACAAGCAAGATCAAAATTATAAATGGGAATTTGGAAGAGTAATTAGAGTAACAATTTTTCTTAATTTTTTTTTTTATTCTGTACCGGTTTTTTGTTCTGTATTTTACTCTGCTGTATTGTAGAAAGACTGCTTGCTGCTAAATGCAGTGTTTAAAATTCCCTAAGATTGTAAGGGATAAGCTACAAATATGGACTATCAGGCAAGCCCTGGAGATTTAGTTAATCTGACCTAGATGTTCTTTTGATGATTGAGACCTGCAGTATGTGAAAACACTTCTCAATTTCAAAATGAAACACAAGGATATCTGTTGTATAACTCAGCTGTCCTTGTAGTGACAGACACATCAATCATTTCTGAACAGGAAAGGATTTACTATAAAAAGTTTGTAGGTTTGGAGCTGTTGAGTTCATTGGCATTCGGATCAGCAATGATATTGGAAGTTGTAAGTGAATTCAGCATTTGAATTTTACCATGTCCTAAAGAGGATTAGCTACAAATGCAGGCAACATACTTTTTTCTTTTTCATTTTCAAGAGCCTGTTGTGTATCAAGAGCCTGTTGTGTAAGATGTTAATTCTTGACTTAGTTTTCAGCACATTTTATATGAAACTGCTTGTAGCTCTTAAAAAAGCACTGAACAGGTACCTATAAATAAAAATAACTGTGGGGAGGACAAAGCTGAACAAACAATTAACTGTGTTTATATATACCACTTTTGAATACTTGAGAAGCCAGTATTTTTCTGTAACCTCTTGGGTGGAGACTATTTTGTAGTACAGCTAAACACATAGAGATGCTCCTTGTTGAGGATCTGTGGGGTTAGTGTCCTATTTTTTGCAAAACCTTAGAATGACTGCATAAAATGGTTTGGGTGATTGGTAGGATTATATGGTCTAAGATTTACTCCGCAGAACACTGTTTCCTATGTATTTGGGAAATTTTAACAGTTTTGATTGAAATTTTGTATGCTGGTTTTCTGGTGTATGCTGAATTATTTCAGAAGGATGCAATGGTAATAATTCTGCAGTTGGAGCATATGGGAAAAGGAAATTATTTCTATTTAAGGGTGTTGGTAAATTGACTTTTTCGATAGTAATGTTTCCACTGTTTTCGAACTGAGACTTAATGTTTCTCAGAGCTTTTTGCTCAAATTGCCTCTTCTATGCAAAGCAGCGTTAAAATTTTGGGAGTTGCACTTCACATTTAAGCAGTAGAGATTTCTTAAAATATTAACAGCTAAAAGCCTTCATGAATCAAAACATGTTTTTCTGTAGGGATGAACAGACATTTTCTTGGAATTTGAGTTAAATTAATGTGAATCTGGACCCGTGAAGTGAAAGCCAAGTCCTCTCTGTAAATGATCTTTGTGCTAAAACAAGATAGTATAAAGTAAATCCATGTACTCTGTGGGAGGGAAGGGTAAGATGTAAAAATGGTGGATGCTTTCCACACTTTTTTTTCCTCTACGTTCTTTTATATATGTTGGACATGAGTCCTTGAGTGCTTGTAACATGTTTCTGTAAGGATTTTGACTTTTCCTGTCTTTTTTTAAAGTGTTTATTTAAGTGGAGGTACTACTATTTTGGTTATGGTTTGTGGTGCTGAGAAGGTACAATGTGGTAGTCTGTACCAAATGGAGTTCAAACAAAAGCCATGAACTTTTATTATTAATACATGTATTATGTTTACTTTTCCTTAGAATGTTCTATGTGAAGTAATGTGTTTCTTCTTGTGGAAATATTTCACAGACTCCTGGCTTGAGAGCACACTCTGGAAGATTGCAGTGGTTTGCAAAAAGGTGTATATCAAATAATCAGGTATGTGACTTGTATGATGTGTTCTGTGGAACTGTCATTGTACTCCAGGAAAAATTGTTTTGAAATATTTTTTCCCTTGACTTTTATGTTTGTGAAAGGACATGTGACAGGCTGATGAGGTGAACTTAATGCTTGGTGTAAATGCTGTTGTGTACTTAAACAGAAATATTATTTTAGCTGAATGCACACGTGCTATCTATGTATCTCTGTATGTGCACATAGAAAAATAATTGTTTGGCTGAGGTATAATGATGTTCTTCCTTCTTCCTTTTGAAAGATGGAAACTTTGGAACATTTGGTAGAATTAACTCAAAATCTGTTTGAATGTGATCGAGATGAGATGTACTACTACCTGCTTCAACTGTGTGGTAAGTGAGCTTGAGATCTCTTTCATGTTGGAATCGATTTTGTTTCGCGGGTGGGGATAGGAAATAACCCCGGAGAGAAGTTATCTCTTGATACGCAATTAGCCTGGGTACCATTTCTGTGGCATCTTGCAAGTGAGGGGAGGTCAGGCTTTTGTTTTTACTTGCAGACCTGAACACTTAGGTAGCACTTATATAGTACAAGTCTTCCAATCCATGCTATTGTCTTGTGTTGTAATTTGAAAGTTAATTCTGTTTTGGTTTTCAATATGCTTAAAGAAGAAAACCTACTCATCTGTTCGCTTCATAACAAATAAAAATCTGGGGTCTCCTGGTTTGGAAAGGTGCATATATTTATTTTATTTACCAATTTTTCACCAGCCACAACCTAATTTTTGCATAATTTATAGGAATGGAACAGTTTTTAAAATTCAAAGTTCATTTCTGTGGATAGATACATAGGATTTGTCTGCAGTGGTTTTCATTCCTCTTTTCTGTATTTTTCAGTCTGTGCTGGTTTTATTATTCAGTGTATCATAATAAAAATTTTGAAGCCTTCATTTATTTTAAAGTTTTGAAAAAATGCATTGTTTTAAAATTGGATATGGAGCACTAAATAGTAAATTGGGACATAAAGCATTATAGTGATTGCTATGTACTTGGGTAATATATGTTTATATATATATTAATGATCCATTGTAGCAATATTTGGTGACAGGAAAACTTTCTTTTGAGCTTGAACTAATTTTAGACTGTTCCCCATGTATATTTTGGGTTGGCTAGGACTAGCGATGCTGTAATGCTACATAAAATACTATTCAAACTGTCTTTTTTCCTTCTATATGGCAATGAAAGAGACCTGTTCCCCACTGCACTAAGCTCAAGCTGCAGAGATGAGTACTTCCACAGAAAAAATGACCAGAAGCCCCTTGAGAATTTTGCTGCCTTTCATTTCCTTTTCCAAGGAAAGCTTCAAACAAAGCCGTAGCGTTACCGAATTCTGGCTTTGCACATACTGGTTCACCATCAAAAATCAAGTAGGCCTGAAAATCAATCTTGTCTCAACAGGGAGGGAGCCTTCCTATTTCTCTGCTCATCCTGTTCACCTCTGGCAGTGACTAAGTCTGACAGTGTGCCTGCTAGGAAGAGAATCTAAGAAGATACAGTTTATCAAATTCTGTCATGCAAAATCTTCAGTCTTCTTTCAGAAGACAGAACCAATTCCATCTATTCAAAGGAGTGGAAAACATTTGTAGGTTTCTGTCACCACAAAAGACAAAACCCATCCACAATCCTGCTTTCAACCATTTCCGATTACCTATCAAAGCTGCCTCATGCACAAGTATAGTAGAGTTGTCACTGTGTGCCTAAGCCGTAACTTCAGATCTGTTTTAAGCATATAAAAAAAGAACCTACCATCTAGTCCAAGCAGTGATCAAAAGTGTTGAAAACAAGGCATTTGGTTTTTTAGAATCACAGAATAATTTATGCTGGAGAGGACCTCAGGAATTTTAAGCCTAGCTGTTTCTTGGAGCTAGGACAGCTCCCAAGTCAGATCACATCATGGCCTTGTTTAGTAAAGTTTTGAGTGCCTCCTCCAATGGTGGAAATCAAACAGCCTCTCTGGACAGTCTGTTCCAGGGTTGGATCATTCTCAGATACTCCATTGCTGCAGCTTTTAGCCATCACCTGTCATCCTTTACTGTGCACTTGCAAGGAGAGATTGACTTACTCTTCTCTGTAGCTGTTAGTTAGGTAATTGAAGGCAGCAATTGCATCCCCTGTTAGCCTGCTTTTCTCTAGGCTGCCCAGAACTCATCTTTGACTTCCTCTTCTTCCTGATCTGCTCCAGCCCCACAGAAGCATAGAATACCTTGAGCTGGAAGGGACCCACAAAGATCATGTCCGTCTCCATGGCTGAATTTACTCCTGTTTCTAGGATCTCTTGCAGTTGTGGAACCCAAAACTATGACAGAAGCAACAGTGAAGAATTTACAAAATTTGCATGTATAGCAGGAGAATTAAACCTGATTCAAATAAAAATGCCAAGGCAGTTTACCAGGAAGGACATTTCTGCTTTAGAGAGCTCGTTTTTACCAGGATGTGAATCAGTCGTGTCTGATAGTCATAAACGCTTCACAACTGGTGACTGCAAAGCTAGGAGATGTAAAGGCAACAGGAGAACACCTGCTTGGGTAGTCAAATAGTAATTAACTGTTTTCTCAAAGTCCAACTTTCTATTTACTTGTAGTTATGTGCAGTGATGCATATATAAATTTCAATTAATGATGAAGAATAATAGAACTGATGAGCTGGGAGGATCACTTCTGCAATACTTTCCAGCTAATTTCTCATTCATCTGAAAATTCATGTAATCTTTGGGGTTTTTTCTATTTACACCTCCTGGCATCCTCTATGTATTAAAATAGTTCAGAACTTTTCAAATTCATGCGCATATGAAGCAGAAGTACATGACTAACTGATTAATTATTTTCCAAAGACGCCTTTTTTGAATCACTTTATATAGGTATGTACAACACTCTAAATGTGCTTTTACGTGAATATTTTAATCTTGTTTCAGAGAACAATGATGACTGGGGGAAGGCTGAAGCTATTTGGACTAAAATTCAAGAAGAAAATATTGTTCCTCGTGAGAAAACACTAACTTTACTTGCTGATATATTTGAGAAAAATGGTCAGGTTGTTCCATTTGAGGTACCTAAGGTAATTGGAGTTTAACTTTCCTGGCTAACATCACTTTTGAATGTATTTCTTCTCATAAAAAAACATTAACAGATAGCATTACATTAACTTAAATGTTTGTATGTTTTAAAGGTTAGGCATGAAGATAGCGGAAGTTTAAGTGCTATTATTGAGGAAGAAAGAAAAATAAGGATGCTTTGCAAGAAAAATAAAGCAAAAGGTAAACTGAAATCCACTGGGTTTTCTTCCCCTTCCACATTCATTTTAAGGTTTCAGTTAACTGCAGCGCTCTTTTGTGCAAACTTCCCTGTCTCTGATAAGAACAGAATTGATTTATGCGTTTATGTTTGACTTTTATATAGAAGAGAGGAGTGTACTTCAATGCAGTTCCTTTGGCTTAATCTGTGTTTAATCACTGGAAATCCATTTGTATCCATCTCATCCCAAAGCACGGTGACAGAGTCAGAAATAGCTTTACTGGACCTTGCAAAGCAGAGTCAGAATCTATCACAGAGTGGGTTGAAAGGGACCACAGTGGGTTGTATGGTCCAACTTCCCTGCTCAAGCATGGTCATTCTGTAGCACATGGCACAGGATTCTTGAATATCTCCAGTGGGAGGGACTCCATAACCTCTCTGGCCAGTCTGTTCCAGTGCTGGGTCACCTGCACAGTAAAGTTCTTCCTCATGTTCAGGTGGAACTTCTGTGCATCAGTTTCTGCCCATTGCCTCTTGTCCTATTGCTCAGCACTCCCGAGAAGAGCCTGGCTCCAAATCAGTCTGTTTCTGGTATTTGCCAAGGAGGAGAGCAGTTGAATATTCTGGAAATCTGTATTTTCTTCATCTATACTATAGTAACTAGGTACCTCCCTTGAAAGTGGTTTAGAAAATAGAGTTCAGTAGGTTTAAAGAATTTAATTTTGCTGAATGAGGAAAATTTATAAACCAAGACACCTAGTAATTCTCTGAGTCTAATCAGTGTATTTTACAGGTTGGACACACAGATTTTAAAGCTTTGAGTTTCTAAAAAAAGAATATATTAGTCATTCACACATTTAACTTATGTTGTGAGTCTAAATATTCCATCTGTATAGATCAGGAGTCTGAAGTTGAGTCAGGACATTCTGTATATAGTAAGTGCAATATCATCCTAAGAATCGTGAGTGTTACGACACAAATAAAGTTAATGTTTTCAGGAGATTCTTTGTGCTGGTAACTTTTGGGAATCATAAGTAAATGAGAAATGCAGAAACATTTTCACTTAAAATCAGGAAAAAATTAATGGAATGTACTTTAAAACATTATCACTAGAAAACTGTCCTGTGCCTTTGGTATTATAAATCAAGTGGAGAGCAGGAGGAAACTAAGTATGCCTTGGACCTTGCAGGAAGACTAGTTTAAAACAAAAATATAAAATCACAGTCTGTGTTGAAATTGGATATTGAATTTATCTGTAAACCCCTTCTGCATATTCTTTTGTTTAAGCATGCAGTATTTGAGAGGAGTTGGTCTAGAGCTATTGGGAATGAATGAAAAAAACCCCAATGTTGGGAAACAGTTCGTCTCTTCTTGGGAAACCATTATCTTGGCCTTAAAGAAAACCTAAAAAGACTAAGCTGTTGCTTTTTTTTTTGTTTTAATATAACAGTATCATGTAATTTTGGTGTGAATGTAATAGAGCAGCTTTTTGATGGGAAAAAGATTAACTCAATCTAGTTATGTAACCATTTCATGAACTTACTAACTCTGACACGTGTTTTAATAATCTATTCTCTGGAGTTTTTGATTTATGCAAAGTCATATTTTCATTTTTATCTTGATTCCTCAGTGAGAGAACTTGACTCTAGGGGATCATGTTACACATATCCCAAACAGTCACAATTGCTGAAACAGATTTGACTGTCTTGAGAGCTGAGACTTTCTTGGCAAGTTGTCACTTTTCTAACAAATCTTTGTACTTGAAATAACACAATATTATTTTAAAACCAAGAAATTTCTCTTTTGAATGCTAATATGCTTTAGTAATTTTAGATGCCATCTGAAGAAGGCATAAGCTGATAATACTTCAGACATGCTACTTGCACTGATGCAAAATAAAGTTAAGAAAATAATCTAAACAGCATAATCATTCTGAGGTTAGCACTAACATACACAGCAAAACATCCTAGAAGAGGAAAACAAAACCAATACAAAGATTTTTTTAGTTCTTTGTTGAACTGGTCATTTAAAAAAAAACCAACTTGAATATATTTCCTTGTAGAAAGAGATCTTACATTTTATGGACTGTGATAATTAATGGTATCATGTGCTTGAGATCATGTCCACTAGTGGCAAGTCCATTTCTGTACCCAACCAGTGGAAAGCAATTCTTAAACATAGGGTGAAATCCTAGTTTAGTCAAAGACAGCAGAGCTTTTGTAGGACTCTCTAAACATAAGGAATTTTTTGCCTTAAAAAAATAGATTTTAAACAGGCATTTATGAGCAGAAAGAACAAACCTATCACCAGTCAGCTACATTTTTGTAAATCATTAGTTGCATTTGTAACAGATTATACCAGCCAAAGGTTTATTGTTAGTGTTGAATGTGATTGCTAGTCTACTGGTACCTCAGATTTCAGAACCATGGAAGGAAAAAAATTTCTTTCCCTCTGAATTTAAATGCGAACAGTCTATGAATGCTGGTGATCAGCATCTGAGCAGGCAAGAGAGTTCAGCACATTGCTGCAGGCTAAGCTTAACTTCAGACCTAGAAGTAAAAGTGATGAAGAATTTAAAGACCTTTCCTATGCGATCCTTTTGTTGTTTCATTGGTCTTTTGGTTGACAGTGCAATCACTACGGTAATGTCAATTCTGTTATGACTCATACTCTTATGTCACTCTTGTATACATGAAACTCACATACGCAGAAGTGAATTTAATTTTTTGCTGTGATATTTTTATCCCTTATCTCCGTTCATATATATTTTTAATGTAGTTCCAAGCATCCAAAGTAGATCATGAATGGCCATGTTCATTGTAGTTATTAACTCTGTGTACGAGTTGTTGTGATGTAAATAACAAGTTTTATGTATAGTCATTTCTGTGCTTACATTTCAGGAGGTTTTTATGTATGCTCTTTGGTTGAAGAAGTTTAAGATTCAAACCAAAAGGCATACCAACAGCATTGGTTAAAAGTCCACAACGCACTGTAATAAGTGTGTTTAGTGTATTGCTTCTTGTGGCAGTGAGATTCAAATGAGTTGCCCTCATCTTTACTTGCCAAGTATAAGAAAAAAACTTGATGCATAGCAGTGACATTTGTAGTGATAGTCCAGCTATTTCTGGACTAAATTGTAAAGGTTATTGTGGCTGTGATTTGAATTAGCAAATGGATTATTTCATGAATCATTAAATGAAACATGCAGTCACAGTTTAGACGTACAAGATCATTTATGGTTCTTAACACATCTTTCTAGTGTATGTTTCAGTGTGGATGGCAGTTTTAGCTGCATGTTTATAGCTGTATAATCTTGTTTCAGAAAAATAAATGACTGAAAAGTGTGCTTATCATTTTTTCCCCCTTTTTGGTAACATCTTTTCATACACTGACAGTTATTGTGAATGCATGAAATAAAACTGTTAATCAGTCAAACAAATGCAGTGTAGTTTACTTGTTAAATATCTGTATATTTGTAAATTGTATGTTTTGTATAAATCTTGTCGTAGCCAAATAATTTGATCTCCCCATATTGGAGTCGCCTCCTATATTATTTGTTAAATGCTGTTGTGATCATGCTCCAGACGCTGTAACTATATACCCCAGAATTAGGTGTTGCTTTAAAAATCCCAAGTCTTCCCCTTCTAACCAGCTATGTTGGTATTGAAGCAACAGCCACATGTAAAGAAGGAGCAGCAGCAGACTTATTCTTCTGTGGAACTATGTGTTGCTTGTCGTATACAAACAGTTTTGAACAAGCTGTGATCAGCAGCTTTGGGCTTAAAGATGTAAGCAAGGGATAAATAGATTTAAGATGGACCTTTTGTAATGTGATTTCTTTCTGTGATCAACATTAGTGCAATATGACATTTCTTTTTGACTTTCTTCTTCTTCTTTAGAGGCCTACGATATTTTCATGAAAATGCAGGGGAAGGATGAGTTTCAGTATCGTTTATATGACACCCTTATAAGAGCATTGTTAATGCAGAATTGTCTTCAAGAAGCCATTGAAGTGAAACGCATGTAAGGCTTTTCTTTGTTTGGGGGATTTTTGTTGGTTTGGAGAGGATGGTTAAATAATGTCTGGATCATTTTCAAGTAAGTCCTTGTCTTCTAATGGGAAAACAGGTCATGACTAGTGATTAGGAGCTGTGGTAAGGAATACACTAATGTTTCACAGGGCAATATATCATATTTTTAAAAGGTACTAGAGTGTCAGTATGTATTGCTAATAACTTATTTCAACTAACAATGTGAACAAATGTACTTGGCATCAGAGCTGAAAGTCTACCCTTCTGGCAGTCTGCCTTTTCCTCTTTAGAGCAGTATCCAAACAGACAAGATTCCTTCACTTAGCTGCCCGTGAGCCTTCCCCTCAGTGCCTGTCTTCCCCCTGCCCACACTTCCTGGCAGCTGGCTGCCTGCCAAATGCAAAATGGTACATTTGACTGTGATGCCACTGGCTAGGAGATGACCATAAACCTTAGATCCAACTCTTACACTTCTGAAATAAATCCAACCTGCTGTCACGAACTATTAGAATCAACAGAATTGAATTAACCTTTAGTGAGTTGTATGGTACACCACTTGCTTTAATTATTGCCTGTAATGTGTGTTCTGGTCAGGTTACAGGCTTCAAGTTACAAGTGTTGTGACCTGTCAGTGTAGGGTTAAGAAGAACAAAAATTTAAGTTTAAGGATTTTAAGTCTTTCGGTTTCTTCAGCAAAAAACAAGACTAGTTGTCATCAAGTGTGCTCACTGACTGAATACAGTGAATTTGCAAGTGCTTGTAGGTAACTTATCTGAGGCACGGAGCACTATAAAAAAAACCCTAATAATTTTTAGAGTCAGCTTAGTTTTTGATGTCCGGGAACAGTGTAGTTGAAAATGATATTTATTATTTTCATGTTTTCTTTAAAAGTGTTCAGGCTGGAGAAATGTCTTTCATGGAAAAAGTGTTTGAGTTCTGCATTCAGAAGAACAAATAATGTTTTTTCAAATAGGTCACAGTAACTGGGCTTTATGATAAGGAATGTTTGTGCTTGCTGGATATATGGCTTATATCAAGGGAAAACTAAAACAGCTTATCAAATTAAGCTCCCTGTAATGGAGGCAACTGATAAATCTTAACAAATAGAAAAAGATGGAGAGGAGATGTTTTAGGACTACAAAGAATGTTGAGAAAATTTAGCTAGTTTGTTTCACACAAAATACTAAGGTATCTAAAGATGTATTGAAAGGTTCTTCAGGGAAGAAGTTTGAAACATTCTACTGAAGATTTGTGCATGGATGGACTTCTTCCCTCTTCTGCAGCTTTAAACACTCTTGTAAAGAAGATGAAAAAGTAATGCATGTTACCTGCAGCAATTTGCAGATTGGAAGAGCAGAAAGAAGGTGGTTTCTTGTTCCTAGTATTTCAGTGATTCAGAATTCCCACTTCAGATAAGTGTTGTAGGAAAAAAAATAATTTGAAAGACTAAAAAAGTTGGAGATGTGTTTTAAAGGACTAAGCGTCTGAACCTTGAGATATTTGAGAGTAAAGTAAATAGGATTTTATAAGAGGTTCTATTTTTGGTCACTGATCAAAGCCAACCATCATCATAACCCCTGTGCTTTTCAAAACTCTCATACTCCATGTTGTAGCATAGAAAAGCTAAATAATGACATTTTAAGAAGCCTGTATCAGCTCACTGTTGCATTAAAACAGAACACGCTTCGTCTTGGCGGTGTTCATGATGAATCTGTGTATCTTTTTTCTAGTAAAAAATCATGCTTATATAAAGCATTTTCAAAAGTCTGTAAGTTTTAAATTATTTGCTGAAATGGAGAAGGTGAGTGTGTGTGTACCTATGGTTGAGAAATAACAAATATCTATGATTTGCACACATTTCTGCATGCTTTACAATTTTTCTGAACTCATACTACAAAGAGATTACTCTTACAAAGTCTAAATGTGTGCAGTGGCCTGAAACCTGTGCAGCTCCTAATATTTTAATAAAATACTATTACTCTTTTTACTGTTTGAAGCCACATTTGAAATGTAAATACTATTTACAGTCTTACGGTAAGCATTAGCATAGGCAACAAAATAACAATTTTTTTCCCTCCCGTTATCAGAACTGAGAAACTTCTGTGAGAAGGAGATGTGGGAGAAGAAGGAAATAGCATTCCTGCTCTGCATTTGGAAAAAACTAAACCCTAAACAACTCAGATTACTCATCTGTTGGTCAATCCAAGTGTAGTTGCTTTCACATTCTAGAACTGTTTTGAGGAATATTTACTGCATGTAGTCCAAGAAGTTTTAAATAGAAATTTAGGAGTATTGGAATGATGGATTAGTTCTGTAATAGTAGCTAACATCTATTTAATCACACTAAAGATTGGAAGATTGGAGAAAGTAAATCCTTTGTTATATGTAATTTACAGTCTCATGCATGAATTGTTGACTTAAGGGCTTTGACAGATGGGACAAAGGGAAAAAAAAAAAAGGCGGAACTGAGCAGTGGGTGCTTAGGCAGGGATTAAGGGGATTGGTTGGGAGAGTAAGAAAATCCCGAGTCCAGTGACTGCATTTATGAGCCTGGGAGGCTGAAAGTGACTGAGAGGATAGTCATATTGTGTGCAATGTGAAGGATTTTCTTGGGATTGAGGAGAACAATTTAGCAATGACCCTGCTTACCTCCCAATCCGCTCAGCCCCTAAGTTCAAGTAGGTAGGCTGCTCAGTTGTTTGCCACAAGATGATCAGTGAGGTTTATCTTGATTGCTGATATGGTAAATGGCAATGCCCCCCTTTGCTCTATAGAGATTTTGTAATCTAGAAATGAACATTTGTAAAGTTATCCTTATATATTAAAAATGGGTCTTGGCTATATGTCATTTAGGAACAGGAACATTTTGTAGTATAAGACCAATGTGATTGCTGGTTAGTCTCTCTTGACTAATTTCCAGAGTGTTAGAAGAGCTTAAGCAAGGTCATTAAGGATTGTCTTTGTTATATACATACATGAAGTTTTGTATTAGAGGAGATAAAGAATTGATAAGCAAAACACAATTTTAACATGGCTAAGGCAGCAAATGTAGTATGTTCACTTTAAAACCTGTATACATCTAGATGACAGAAATTTGAAAATTAATCAACCAAATGACATGGTGTTAGTTCATAATATGCTTTAGTTTATGTTTAAAATATACAGTGCTGAAAATAAATGTTTCATTTTTTATTGCTGAAAGAATAGTTTTATATTTTATAATTATGGTGACTATTGAAAAAAGAAGAAAAAGTATCCAGCTTAGGATATAACAGAACAATGCAGGGCATGCAGTTATTTTAGTCATCTAATATGTCAGCATTCAAGAATCTGAACCGATTGTTTAAAAAAAATCTTGTACTTTGTTTCTTTTGTTGCTCACTTCCAACTTTGTCATCTGTCAGAATGCAAAAAAAAATTATCCTTCTATAACCATTGACAGGATAACACAAAAGCTGTCTCCAGGTCGATATTTTGCAGCAATATTTTTAACATACGAACAGTAGTTTTTATAATTTCACCTTGGTGCTCAACCATTTATTATCGTATCAGAAGCATGTCAGTAATTCCTTTCTAAATGTCTGCTTCTTTTAGTGCTGAGACCCACATCAAGGGCTTCACACTGAACAGTGCTGCCAGCAGCCTCCTCATCATATCGCAAGTTAGGCGGGATTATTTGAAAGGTATGTCACAATGCTTGACCTTTACGTCACATTAATGCCTCTGCAGATTTTTCTTGTAACGCCCTTCGAATACTTGGATAAAGGAGTCCATTTAGCAAATTACCTGCTTATCAAGAGCCTTTTGTGGTAGCTGAGAGACGTAAATTACTGTACATGCATTTATAATACAGCTTGAATATGAATGTACTTGTCATTTGACCACTTAGTCCAGTTTCCATTCCATTTAACACAAGATGGGTTTTCTTAAGATGAATCACAGCTCTTCAGACATGCAAAATTTGTGCTCCAGAACGAGAGAAAGTACAGGCTTTCAAGTGCGTTAAAATTCACAGCACAAGTCATTTTGCTTTGGAAATTAACATACTTTAGAGCATCTGAAACAATTCCCAGCAGTTGTTTCTTGCATATTGTGTTGGTTATGTGAGATACCAGATGAGTTAAATTGACTGTTAAATGTGCATGATTGTGCACTAAATGATTATAATATTGATTTAAAAACTTAATCAAATACTTTTTAATAGTTCTCAATACCAACAGTAACAAAATACTCGGTTTGACTTTCTTTTTAGTGTAACAATGATGATAGGAGAAAAAATGGTGGCTGAAGAGTATGTAAGAGTACCCAGCAAGATGGTGGATAAAGTTTACAGTTGCTTTGTTTTACTTCTTGGCATTGATTGCTTTGCAACCTAGAGGTCAGCTCCGCAGTGTTACACTTTACTTATTTAGTTGTGCTGTAGAACTCTTGGAAGAGAGGAACACTCTGCATGCACATAATTTTAGGTGGAGTGCATTTCATTTTTATCCCAGTGCAGGTCTTAAGTACGGTGTTGGTACATACTTTTGTCAGTACTTTTAAACATTAAAGCAGCTCTGTTCGACTTAAATGTATTATTTGAGTTGTGTATTACAAAGGCATACCAGAAAATCCATTTTTGATTTTGCCATCATTTTATTTCATTCCATTTTGTGTAGCTGTAGTAGCCTATACCCATGTAACATCAGCTACGTTAAAACACTCAAGATGCATGTTTAGACACATCTTCTCGCTTGTACTCTCCTCTTTCCTGTAGCTGATAAACTTGTCTTCTTTCAAATGCCTTCCTCATTCACTGTCCAGTTCTACATCATTGCCAGGTGTCATTGACTGAAGTGGCAATTGCTTCTCTTGCTCTTGGCAGATCTTTTTTTCGGCTTTCAGGGCTGACTTTCCTGTCTGATTTTATTCTAATAAATCTTCTCCTCTTTCTTCTCCAATATGCCATAAAGTTTTGCCAGTTCTTCCTTACTACTGCACACTAAAATTCTTCCCTTCTTCAGAACATCACCGATGTTTCTGTATTCTGCCTGTCTGTTGCACTAACTATATGGGGGTTTTTTAGCTAGCATACTAAATTTTCTGCCACATAAACTCTCTTCCTTGCTGTACTCTAAAAAGCTTACTTTTTGCACAGTATGAAGTTTCTCAAGAAGTTTGTGGAATTATATCCCTTTGCAAAATGTTATTGTCCTTTATCTTGTGCATAGAACAAGCTTTACTCTTGTAATTCCATTTAATAGTCAGACTTGATCCTTGTTTCTATTTTAATTTGAAAGATACTGCCTCTCTTTTTCTAAGTGAAGCCTTTAAAATGCAAGTTACTAAATATTTCAACCATACTGGTCATTTTCTGAGGCTCATAGATTACACAAAATATTTTTGGGCACAGTACTTTTGTCATCTTTTATTGTTCAGCTCCATTTGACCTGCATCCTGTGATGGCTTTCACTTGTGTAAAACCTGCTTGCTTTAATGCCTCCTCATATAGTTTACCACATATTATTTGCTGAGTGTGGTATAGTTCAAAGTTTTTTATGTAGGCCCCTGAGTATACTCGTATGAGCTCTAATACCTTCTCACAAGAACTTGGTAAAAACCCGGTTACTTTAAAGAGTCACGACTTGAGATTCACAGTAGGAAATTTGCAGAGTTTATAGGAGAAAGAATTTTGAAAGATGAGTGGTTGGTTTTCACATGCAGAATTACCCAGTATGCTACTAATACGTAATTTCTTGTAGTCCTGCACATATGCAGCTTTCAAATCTTTCTCTGTCCTTGTTCTTGAGAAGGCTGATGGTGCTCCATGCTAGAGGGAGGTCCACGCTTACAGTCAGGAGACAACTTGAACATTGGCATGTGGTCTAAGATTGGTTTTTAAACGTGAATCTTGCCCCTGATGTATTTGCTCCTTTTTTTTCCCTTTTTTTCCTTTTTTTTTTTCTTTCTGCGAAGAAAATTTCCTGTGAAGGGAGGCTAGGCACACAGGATGTTTTTTCTTATTGTCTTGTAAAAGGTAATACTTGGTTTCTGCAGTACCTGCATATTGAATTGGAATGCTAATGCTGTGGAGTTCATGTGGGTGTATATTATGTTAGAAGTGTTATCCCTTGGTATTATAATTATCATCTGTGACTAATCCTGCCTATGCTGGTAAGGAGTAAGAGATTTTTACCAGAGGGGCATGTCTTTCTGTGTGCGTTTGCTCGTGTATAACATAAATTGACAAGAATTCTGCTTAGAGAAATGAGAGTGACTTCATCTGCTGTGGGTTTGGAGAATTTGTGCCAGATGGACAGGAGATCTGCTTTGTGTTTTTAACATAGGTAATTGTTATAATCTTTGGAGTTTTTGAGGGAACTGCTGAGTTCTGAGTTTTTGGTCTTGTATGGAGGCTTGTGTCCCATACTTGTATTTAAAAATTAAATTTTGGGAAACAAAAGTTTTGGTGCACACTTAAAAAGACAAATCTCAGTATTGTACTTCAGCAGTTTCAATAATGAACTACATTTTTAAACTATATTTGTTGTCTAAAGTATTCAACATTTTTGGTTTATAGTAAAGAAAACTGATTATAGTTTGGAGAAAAAATAAGCTAAAAAAGTCAGGACCTTGAAGTCATAAGGGAGGGACATGTATGGCACAGCTGATTTCTTTAAGCTGGTTACTAAGAAAATATTGAAATCTTAAAAGTAGCTTAATGCTTTTTCTTTATGAGATATTACAGGATTTTAACCTAAGTTATTGTTGAAAGTTTTTATTTGTATGTGTCTATATTCAAGTTGGAATTCACTGTAGTGATTTTGGGGCTGAAGTTTGCCAAAAGAATTTTTTTTCTGTACGTGTTTTTAAAAGGGTAGGATTAATGATACCAGCAGCATGGTTGCTTTCTGAACTAAAATCTGATTTCTGCTTCCCTTGTTTCTTTACCATTGTTAGATGCCCTGGCTGTTTTAAAAGGAATGCTTGACAGTGGCATGTTGCCTTCTAGACCAGCAGCTACTGCTCTCATTCAGGCTCTGGCAAAAAAAGGAGATCTAAAGAACCTGCAAGCACTTAAAGACATGCTGGAAGACCTCACAAGATCAATTGGTCTCTCTGCCTCACTAATGGCTAATGCTATTGCATTGGCTCATATGAAAATGTAAGTATTTCTAGGACTATGTAATTCTTTTCTGCAGAGTGTTGGGAAATCTCTTCCATTATCGATTTAGTTCTGTTTCCATTCTTACAGTGTCCTACATGTTAAAATTCTGGTCAAGTTGAGTAGTTCTGTTCTGGTATTGTTTCCCAAACACATTTGGGGCTGAAAATAATTTAATGAAACACAGGTATAACTACAAAGAATTTTGGAGAGTATGAAGTCTTCTTCTCTGGTGCTGTAATTTAGCTTTGACACCTTTGTTCTAATGTACCTGTAAAGAGTGTCCTTGGTGTTAGATCTAAAGCATCTATGAAATCTGAATGTAAAGTTGAATTACTTTATCAATATAAACATAAAAAAACTTTGGAACTTAGCACCTACAGATTATTTATATAATACTTGATTGGAAACAAAAACCGACTTCTACCTGTTCCAGTATTGACATGACGAAGTATTCTTGTGTTTACCTTCAAAATGTGAAAGGCAGACATATATCTGTGGAGTGGGTTTTTTAATTTTTTTTTGAAGATTTACTAAAAATTGGCTCCTGTGCTGATTTAGGCCACAGTTTCAATTATGATAATTATCCCCACATTTTGAGTATCCTGTGACTCAGCTGTTTAATTCAGCATCGTGCTCTGCCTGGCATTTCTGGTTTAGTTGATACATTGGTACTGTGCAAAGCACCTCTAGGAGAAAGGATACACTATCAACTTCTCAAATACAGTTTGCAGGAACCAGCCTTCAGGAATCCTACGTGTTCTGTTATTTTATTTCAAACTAGTCTCATCAGGTAGACTCCCCCCAAGTCTGACTGCAGAAAAGCTGTAGAACTCTGTAGTACATCACAGATACGCAGTTGCCTCAGTTGTGCCACACCAGAGAGAATAGTCACTGGAGTGTTTGGAACAGCAAAAGGACTTAAATTGAAGGAGAGCCAAGCAGGCCTATTCCAGTAGTGAGCTTTACTCTCTTCTAAACACTGAAAAACCATTCTGTGTATAAAGGAGTAAATTTTTAAATCTGTAAATTTTTAGATCTGGGTGGTCCTTGGCACACAGTCCTAGTGCATGGACTTAAACACTTCAGATAGGAGAGATACTTCAATATTTATCTTACAAGCTATATTTTCCTATATTTCCATGTCATAAAAGTGTTGCGAAGTCAGGTTGTGTTCTTAAGATGTAGATTGGTGACAAGACTAAATAAAGAAATTGCTGTATGCAGGCAGAGGTTATTTAAGGAGCATCAACTTTTCCCATACTGAAACTAACTTGGGTGTATGAAAAGACCTAGAAGCATAAATAATACACACCCTCTGTATTCTTAAATACCTTGCAATCTGTACCTTGAGAACTCTGAAAAGGTTCTTACAGATGTTTTTAATACATGTTCAGCTATTGGTAGGTTCGTGTTTCTTGATACTGTTTTCAAAGCATTTTTCATAGCTCTCAAATATGCTGTGTTTCTGCTTCACCTAAAATCATTCATTGTGCTCAGATTTCTTTTTCAATTAAATTAGTTTTTAGAGTGGACTGATAAGAGATGTTGTCATTTGAATATTTTAGAATGCTGGAAGTAGAGGTTACATTTTGGTGAACACTTCCTGTGTGAGTTTATTAGCATTTGCTGTACTTAAACCTTAAGATTAAAAGCATTTAGATTAATGTAATGACCAAATGACATTTAGGATTGCCTTTTGCATCCAAAAAGGCAGGCATTGGAAAAATCAGGTAAATAATTAATAGCATTAAAAAAAAATACTTATGTTGCGTGCATTAATTATTCAAATACCCTCCATTAATGTTTGGATTTTGCCTTCTAGATATGCTGGACACATTTTCCTAAAGCAGCAAGCTGAACTCCTCTGCCTTAAGGAGGAAAAAAGTGTGTCCAAAATAGTTAAACTTTGTACAGGTCAAAGGCCATTAAAATTTTTATGTATGGCTTAATTTATTCATTCAGTCATAAATGGTTTCACTTGTACAATATCTGAACAAAGTAATTTTTTTCATTATTATTTTGCCATCAAGTGTTCCTGGGAAATATAAGCTTGATGTAGAAAACAAAAACCTAAATATAATTGCTTCTTTAGGTTTAGAAATCTTGATTTCAGAAACTGAGCCAGTTCAATTTCTTTTCCTAGCAATGACCTTGATGCTGCTGTGGAATACCTTGAGCCTCTGCTTATCTCTGGTGCACAGAATCCTGATCAACCTGTCAGAAGTATTTCCTATTTGTTAAGAAAAGTGTCTGAGGAAGGATTAGAACCAGCTTTGCAAAAATGTAAGTTAATTGCAATGATATTTAAATATTCTGACTAGACAGAGGTGTTATGAAAGAGCTATTACATGTAAAACCTGCTCAGTCAGCATAAATCATGCCTTTGAAGTTTACAAAAGTGGCTTTTCAATCAAAGATTTTCCTTATGTACCCATCATTTTGCAGTTGGTGAGATGGCAGAACGACTGGCCAGTCAGTTTGGAATTTACAGACCTGTCACAGATCTTTTCCTTCAGTATGTCAGTGCAGACAGAGTGGATGATGCCAGATCGTTGATACAGGTAATGACATAACAAGAGAGGAACAGAAATGCTTAGAGCTCTTCAAAGGTTAACTGAGAAATTGTCAAAAAACGGTGTTGTATAGCACAGGCTAGTACTGGTATGCATTTGAATTACAGTGTGAGTAGCAGTGCACAGTTTACTCCAAACCATGAGCTACTGTCAGTACTCTAGTACTGATAGCAGTAGGGGGTGCCAGAGTCAAAGGGGGGGATTTGTCTTCCAGTACCCTGAAGGAAATAAAGGAAGTATTTGTAGATTGCAAATACTCTTCTATGAGTTTCCTGCAGACCGTTTCCTTGCAACTTCTCACCTGATTTCCTAAGTGCTGTAAACATAGTATCTTACAGCTGCACAGGTTGCAAAACAGAAGCAGGCAATGTGTGCTTTTCACGGACTTGGTCGCTATAATATTGTAAATGCTGTAATCAAAGTTTATTAAGAGCTCAGTGTGCTTTCTATTCAAGTGTCGCAGATGCATTAAAACCCAAATGTTGGTCTCTGGGTCACAGTCCCAGCTGAGTTAGTTAGGAATTGAAACAGCTGTGTTCATGCCATTTGTGCAGTGCTAAAGGCAAAGACAAGCAGAGGTGGGATGAACTGTGAGTGCTGGGAGCTGCTCTGGCAGCATGCACAAACACCCCCTGTCAGGGAGGCTCATCCAAGCAGGTGACAGTCCAGCAGTCGTGCTGATGTGTGTGCAGCCTCCTGCCTCAGATTGAGGCCTCTTATCATCTCCTGGTAGTGCATGCTACTCATTTACCAGTTCTTAAGTATTTTAAACTGTTAAAGAAAAAGCTCTGCTCCATCCATCAGATATTTAATGATATTCCGAGACCGTTTCTTGAGCAGAATGCATTCCAACAAATGTGTTCAGTTACTTCTGCTACAGCATGAGCTTGTATTATTTGTGTGTTCCCTTACTTTGCTTATTGCTTTGCCTAGCTGGTCATCTGAGTATTAAATTAAAAGGAGACTCTACAATTTTGATATAAAATCCTCTTGCTCTATAGTTGGGAACATCAAAATGCAAAAAAAAAAAAATCTCAAGTTATTTTACTCTTCCTGATTTTTTGATTGAAATGAATGAAATGGAATGAGTGAATGAAAATTGGTTACAGTTTCTTGCTTTTGTGAAGATGCAGGTTTTTGCATTTTTAAGTAAAATCTGCATGTTCTTAAAATTTTCCAAAACGTGAAATGTTCATTCATGTATTCCTAAAACTTACTACAACAGCATCCAAATATTGGAATTACATTTGTGGCTACAGCATACTTTAAATAAGATTGTATACACTGTATCTTGGGGGAGAATTTCTTCATGTTAAGAATACTTCGTGCTTAGTGGATATCCACAGATAAGCTTGAGTTGGAAAACTACTTTTATATGAGAAAATTTGAGTTTTATACGGTGCAGGAAAAACTTTAAGCTGTGTTAAACATTTTTGACTGCTGTGTGGATCAAGTATTCTACTAAAGCTAACTAGAGATAGGAATAATCCCTCTCCATTGTTATTTTTTTGAAAAGTAAACCACAATCTAAGTTAACTATTTTTCTTGTAATGATCTGAAATATGAGTATATATATGGAGACTCCTTGCTTTCAAAAATGTGTATAGGAATCTATCGAAAAGTTCATGAAACAGCAGCAGTGTCTTTTGTACTGTCTGGAGGGAGAATGCTTTTGCTGCTGGAAGTCAAAAGTAGTTTGATGTTTTTCAACATGAAAGGGGACTGTGGAAAACATTTCTCCAACTGGACTCTTTCCTCTCAGAGCATCTACTGGCAGTAGATGAGAATGGTAATAAAATGTTGCAAGTTTCTCCTGTCAATATTTTGCCTCTATTTAGCACCATAAAGCCATTTTTTGTCAGAACACTACAGGTACATATTTGTGTGTTTGCCTGATGGAATGAGGCTTCACACCTTCTCACCTGGGCCTTACAGACCTTGTCAAACCATATTTCACATATAGAACATTCGTAATGACATAACCCAAAATTTCTTGTTTGCATATGTCTGCAACACTAATTGATTGTAGGAAATTAATGATATGCACAATATTCTCTTTTTCCTGTGCATTTTGGTACTGATATATTGCAGCTGGTAAAAAAAAAAGAGCACTATGCATTTTAACAGTTTTAACACTGACATCTTTGAGGAACATAGGCTAAATATTGTCTTGTATATTTTATATTGACCTTGTTTCTATAGTACGATAGATTTTTGATTTTTATCTGGTCTGTCTCAAACTTTTCTAAGTTCAACTTCTCTCTCAAACACTGTCTATTGCAGTTAAAGCCTTTTATAAAATAGAGAGATTGAAATCAGTCCTTTGTATGCATAAGTGTAGGTAATTATACTTTAAAGAGAACTTGCTTTGTACATTTTAATTTTTATAAAGAAACGAGCAGTTATCTCCCTGACACCTTATTAAATGTATAATTAACCTTATGATCCCTAGCTCACTTGTGAATGCTTGGCAGTATAATTGGAGAGGAATAGTGTTTCTCTTTTTCATTCTTTTGCAGTCCTAAATCTCATTTTTGTGGTATATTGAAGTATTAGTTTAATTCTTTCCGTTATTGTTTTAAACAAACCATACCTACCATTTTAAAAATGTTTACCAAAGAGCTGCATGAAATGAACTTGTTTTGTGGTTGGTTTTTTGCTTTTCTTGTTCAATCTAATGGTTGATTACTTACCTTGTAAATAGGTAATATATTAGGATATTATTTTAAGTATCTGTACTTGGAAATTTTCACCTTTTTGTTTATCACTAACCTACTCATGTCTGCTACATTCATCATTTCTTTTTCTTCAGAGGTGTGGTGCGATAGTTCAGGAGAAGAGAACTTTAGGGAGTTTTATGTCTAGAGCAGCAACTAAACCTGGACAGGTATATTTTTTTTCATGTATATAATTTTATATGTAGCAGAATACGATTTCATGAACCTTTGTTAAAGTGGTTTGGATCTTGAACTTCACAGTTGACAGGTTTATTGGGTTTCTCAGGGAGGGGGGAGGTTCATTTGCAGAGCTGGTTGCATTTAAAGGAACAGTTTACATTATGGATCATGATGGAAAGGAAGGTGAACTTAATACTTTCTGTTGTTTCAGTAATTTCCTTCATTTTTGATCTTACACTGTATATACTACAAATGTTGCACTTTAAATGTTTTACTGCATTACCCAGTTCAGTATCACAACCTGAAGGTACTTATTTTATTGGCTACACTGTATGATTACAAATGCAAGTTAAAACCTCTGTCTCTCTTTAACGATAAAGTGCCTCTATGTTTACATTAAAAGACACATTTCATATCACTTGTTATGGTGATTTGGACAGGTATCTGGTTTGAGCATCTGTTTGAATTCCTGGCTTTGTGCTCGTTCCGTATAATTCAAAATGCTCTCATTGATGTTCTTGTTCTGCTCTTATCGCTTCCTTCTCACATGGCCCCTCAAAGTAAACAGAAACCCCCAAACAAACAACAATAAAAAAAGACAAATCCAACACCCCCCAACAAACAAACAAAAACCCTAAAAACAAACAAAAAAGCCCGGAATACCCCCCAAATTCAACATTGAACAACAATAAAACCAACTAAACAAACCCAAACAAACAAAAACACAAAAAACCCACCCCAAAACCCACACATACATGCAAAACCACACGTGCATTGATTTTTCTTTCATAGATGAGCAGCATCAGGAGACAGCTAACACACAAACTAGAATAAGTGTTTTTCAAATGAGGGAAATGCACATTTACGTTTTGTGGAAATTAACATCAAATACTCAGAGATTAAAAGTTCATCTCTTGAAGTGGTGATGATAAATATGATTATGATAAACACTATCATTTGGTGTCTGTAGAAGGAACTAAAAACCTTGAATGTTTTTTGTTTGTCAAGCAGAAATTTTAGTAACACGTTTAAGTTAGTAGTATGTTATGAAGATGTTAATAATTTCAATAAACTGTTTTTAATTCAAGACCTGAGAGTTTTTGAAACTGGAATCAGAGGTTGAGGGAGGGAGGGTCCAAATTTAAACACATTAGTTAGTGATCTGATGCTTTTTAAGCATTGATCATAGCTACCATTGACCTCTAGGTCAATGAAGGCTGCTGAGTGTTTTGTAGTTTTTTTAAATTGGTTGAAATCCTTACATATTCTCATTAATGCATTAATTGCTTACTTGAAAAAAAAGAAACAGGAATGTTTAGGCATGTATGAGTATGGATTTTAGTCCCATATTATATTAGTTACATTTTTTGTAACATTTCTTTTACTATTTCGTTTCTGCATACAGAATTTTGGGAAGGAAATTATTATGTCCAACTTCAGCCGCACGAGTCCATTCCTTGCTACCAGTACACTTCATTTCACTTAAAAGCTGTGAAATCATTGTTCTAAGTTTGGTGATTCTGCTTTGTTCTTTAATATTTCAAGTTAACGCTCTTTTTGTCTGTGCATTAAATTTCACAGGCAAAGGTGATTGAAAGACTTCTGGAACTGATCCCTGAGCATCTAGATCCAGAAATGGCATACCGTTACCTCTTGAGATGTTATGGTAATTTACTCTCCTTGGAATACATTTTTTTAGTGAGAACTCTTGAGACATTCAGAAAGGTCATGGAAACCCTTAGAAAGGAAAATAGGGTCTACAATGTGTAACTTTGTGTGAGTCATAAAGATGTGCTGGGGTATCTGAGGTTTTTGTTGTTTAAGTCTGTCGGGTCTGTGTGCTATCCTGGCTATTAGGATGGAAGAGCAACCAACTGACACATAGAGGATAAGCAGGGGCTTCATGGAATGAAAAGGAATCCATCCTAATGCATGGAGAAAAATACTGTAGAATTGAATGGCTTTTAAAATGTATGTAGCTTTTTTTCCCCAAAAACGTGTAGAAAATATACTTTTGTTGTGTGTGTGTGTGTGTGTGTATGTGTTCAAAAATTGTAAGTGATCAGTTCTATCAGTAACCTGAAAGGATCTTACTGTTATTCGTGTAGATTCTTATACCATGTTGTAATTTAGCCAAAGTTAATATTCCGGATGTCTTCATTTGAATTTACATAAATAGTTGATTTGAAGTGCTCATCAGTTCTCTTTATAGTTAACGTCAGAAATGAGCACCTCTGAAAAATCAAATATTGTTTATTTGCAAGACTCACAGTTCAAAAACCAGGATATACAGCCCCTATGGCACCACCCAGTTGGAAGCTTGCACCTCTCTGCTGTAGAGTCCTTTGCTTTGTGTACTCTATCATCCTCCAGTTTTATTACAGGGAGCAAATACTTTCCGCACATGTGTTAGAAGCAAAAAAATACAATGACAGAAGTCCTTGTGCTCCAGTCTGTCACAGAGGAAATAAATAGGAATAATTAGGTAAAATACTTCAAACCTAAATCCAAGGTATGATGTTAAAGGATTACATCCTTATTGTATTTGAATGAGGTTGTAGAAGTTCCCATGATGTGCTATCTAACTTACAAAATTTACTTGCTTAGAAACATTCCAAACAGCAATCACTACCAAAATCGTTTTGCCCCATAGCTTCGTTCACGGCAGGCTAAGTTTTCTAACATGTTTTTATAAAAAAAAATGCCCTTTTGTCACCAACACTGTACTTGCTGCTTTACACTGTCATTACCTCTTTGCTGCTTTTACCTCAGTACAAATTCTGTACGTGAACTTTTTCAGTATCCTTCCCAACTACATCATAGTACAGAGATTGCAGAGAATCAGTCACTTGCTCTGTTTTACCTAAAAGAGTGATTAGAGTGTATTCAACATGTGAAGCCACACTGTTATGTGAACAGATGGTTGCTGTGCTCTCTTTAGGCAGAGGTGTAGGTGGCTCATAGCAGCTTCTAGAGGAGACATTCAGTAGCAGCATGGAGAGTTTTAAAAGCTGTTCCCAGGTTATTCCGTGCAAACATCTCACCTGTATGAGACATTGATCATTTGACTGTTAAAGTGATCATCAGCAAAATATTTAGCGCAATTGAAAATCAGAAGGCTGTGCTTAGGTTGTTTTCTAGCCATGAGGGCTAGAAATAAGGTATTTTAAATAAAAGCATTTTTTTATATATATATACTTTTTAAAATTAATGAGCTTTCAAACATAATTTCTTGTTTTAGGCCAAGTCCAACCTTGTATTATCATAATTTTCAAGAGAAGAAATGATTCTCCTTTCAGGCCGTTGTTATTTTTAATTAGATAGAAAGGGGAATGAAACATAACAGAGTACTATTACTACAGTTTTTTACTGTTGCTAGCTATCAAAATAAATGGACAAATAAAGTTCTAATTGTTTATATGTTTAGCAGAGATATAGTAGAGTATAGATCACAGCTGAAAGAAGCCTGATGATATATCAAACATCTGTGACAGAACAAATAAAAGGACATTTACTTCTTTCATTGTCCTGTGATGTGATCCACTTCCAGGACTAGTTTTCCTTTATCTGGTGAGATGCATAGTCCTTTGCTGTATACCTTCTAGAAAAAAGAAATATGTAAAATTGCATTTGTGTGGTCCATTAAATGCAGTCTAAGTATTAGCTCTTTTTGTTGGTGTTTCCTATACAATAAATCTATTTTAAAGAAATAGAAAGTGAACTATTTCTATTATGCTTTCATTAAGCCGTCATTTCATGCAGTTTTTGCAGTAGCCTCCCACGTTCAAAAAGGAGCTCAGCCACTTGCCAGATGTGAGTGGGAAGCTTTTTCTCATGAGAAAGGGACACAAGCTATCCATTTCTGCATAATTACAGCTTTTTTCTTTTCTTTATGAGCCATTGTTTTTATAGCCCCTTTGGTTGCGAAGATGGTGTTTCCAAATGTGAACAACTAAAACCTAAGACAGCGCTCATGCTGCAGGTGTTTGCGTTTTTTCCCAAGCAGCAGAATGAATTCAACTGGACATGATGGCTTTCTTATTGTTCTCGAGGTGTTAGGATCAGTTGTACTGTTTCTAGGACCCCGAGGGCAGCAGGGAAACTGTCAGGGGTCACTTCGCTTTCATCCTGATGCTTCTCAGGGAAATGTCTGAGCAGCAGAGAAGTCGATGGTTAAGCATGAGTCAATGTAGTGGGAGGAGTTCCTCCCCTCTCCCACTTTAGAGGAAGGAGAAATGCATTCCTCTCCAGCTAGAAGTGAATAGTGCTTTAAATAAATGAAGAATGGATTAGTTAGAACCTGTTGTAGGGGATGGTGTCTTTCATGGAATATCCAAAAAAATGTTACTGGTTACCTAAGTATTTAAGGTTTGTAATGAGTTAGTGGGTCAGCAAAACTTTTTTCCTGCTCAATAGGATAAAATAGTTTTTAATTTGGGTTTTAAAATGATCATATGACCTTTGTTTTGTTTGTTCCTTTAAGTTATAGTTTTGATGTAGTCAGCACCTGAAACCGTAACAATATTTTGCCCTTACTTAAAGGAATTAAATTCTGTTCTAGAGTCCTCTAGGCTGAATTTGGATGGCTTATGTTTTAGCTTTTGTTTTTATTTTTTATCATTTGTGTGTTTTCACTGTGCAACTCCTACTCCTTTGTGGTTCCAGCACATGCTTAAAGGAATTGGTTATCCAGCCTCAGGTGAAAAGGAATGGCTGTATTTTCTGTTATCTGATGTAAATTGTCAGTAGGATACAAAGAATATCCAGAATATTTAGAATATTGTATATTAAAATATAGAATGCGTTTTGGCAAGTAGTAGGAATGCATGACATCGTGGTGAAAAGAGAAACAAGTAACCACTGGGATTCTTTGGGTTTTATTTTTTTTCCTCAGAATTGGATGGGGATGTTGCGTCTGTAAAGGCTGTGTATGAGAAAACAAAAGCGAAGAATATAAAGCTGCATGAGCTATCTCTGAAGTCTTTAGCAGTTTTTCTGAAGAAAGTAGGAGAGCCTGTCCCTTTCACTGAACCCCCTGTGAGTATTTCCTAATTAAGAAATAGATCTGCAGAGTTGTGTATGTTTCAGTGTTAGTAAAACAAATTGCATGAATAATTAAATAGGGACTAGGCCTCTGCAGAGACTCCTCAAAGGAGGTAATGTATGAAGTCCTGAGTGTTGTAGGAGCTGTAGTAATCTTGCATTGGATTTGACTTCAGGAAATAAAACCTCTTGGGGCCTACCATGTTTAAACTACCTCATTGTTATCAGGCACTCATCTACAGGTGTACCTTTATCAAATTTCCTTGGGGCATTTAGCTAAGCAGTTGAACTTGAAAAGGCTTATAGAATGGGTATTTCATTAGCAATTAATGGCTTTTAGTTTTCATTAATTACCTGTTTTGTGTCTCGTACAAGTTGCTGCACTAGTAGGGTGGGATTTTAGAACTGTAGGAATTATTTTCCTATTGCCATTTCGCTTCCAGCTGCCTGGCCAACATATGTATGCAACTGTGCAAATATATGTAACTTGAGGGTGGCAAGTGGCATGATGCTAAATCTGTCAAGAGTGCAAATAGTTGTACATCATTCCTTTGGCTAAAAGTCTGTTAGTACCATTTTTGCAAAACAGATTTTAAAGACTTACTGTATTTTCCCCCTCTAAGCAAAGTTTTAATTCCTATTTTCTCACCACTTTTTATATTCTAAAATAAATGTTTTCTCTAGTTCTCTAAAGACCTGATTATGTACTGTTTCTCCATATTGCTTCATGATAAATATGATTTTCTTTTCTAATTTTGTAAAGGATTGGAAAAAATTTTGGCATAAAATAATGTGGATTAGCCTTTCAACAGCTATGGTGTGTTTTCTGCAGCTTTGACGTAATTTAGAATCTACTTATTTTTTGGCTGTGAATTTAAAACCTAGAATGTCTGTTTCTTATATGTAGCTAGTGAAAATAAGAGTGTTTTTTCCAAGTCACTGAGATGATTCATTTTCTGATTTCCATGTTCAGTTTTTCTCTAATGCAGGTTAGTCTTTAAAAGCGTCTCAATTTTTTTGACACAATTGCAGATTGCAGTTAAGAAGTATTTTCATTTTAAAAATGAAATTGATTATATTATTGCATTTAGTAAGAGAAGCTTCATTATGCATTTTTGGCAAGGTTTTCCTTTTCCTTTTATTCACTCTCTCTGGTATTTCTCTTAATTATACAGACTTCAATACAGATCTAGTTTTGCATGACAGAGAATAATAGATTTTGTCAGGACATAAGACTTTGTTCAGAATTAGTAACTTTACAGTTGAAACAATGTTGAATTTGTTTTTTCTTCTCTATTTATAGGAGACATTCAAGTTTTATGCGGAAAAATGGAGGAACAGAAGACAGGAAGCATCATGAACAGGCGGTTTTATGATTTAGTTTATGAAATTGTTTAAATATTACATTCAATAAAAAAATTTAAAAGCATGTTGTCATGTGTAGTTTTTGATTTAAAATCTGTGACTAACAGCACTTTCCGTAACTGCAATTGATAGAAAGATTCACTAATAGAAATGCTGTTAAAATTGCTGATGTAATATCAAGATGCAGCCTTCTAGGATATTCCATGTTGGTGTATGATCTGCTATAACTTCTGCTGTCTTTCTGCTTGTGTTGATTTGCCAATTATGTGTATATCGAGAAGGTTGCTGGAGGGGTGTATAACTGTAACTGAAGCAGACTGTCCTGTCCTTTGTTGTTCCTTGCCTGGCCAACGTAGTTTGAGGTGAAAGTATAAGGATACGGAGCGTCATCTTCAGCATTCAGCTGTATCTGCATAAAAAATAAACAAGTTTTTGTAAGTTTTCTCCCAGTTTTACTTTCTTGTGTTAAGTGTGTCATTGGGGTGTTTGATATTACATGGAAGCAGACAAAATACTTCAACCTCTTACACTGGCTTGTGTGTTGTAGTTCCATAGCATCTTCAATTCATTCTCATAACTGTTAGTCCAGTTAATTTTATGGGTACAAGAACTGCATATCCATGAAAACATGCCCGTTAAACAAAGCAGTGCCCATTATTTGCAGGGTAGCAGCTTTTACTGCTGGGGAACTGGTAAGACACACTTTGTTTGTAGGAATGTGGGAGTAAAATTACTCTGATGCAATGTTTTACGGTCCAGAGTTGTGTGGCCATGAAAATAAGATGCATATAAATTACGAAGATGAAAGAATAAATAGAAAATACAGGCATTATCTTTGTGAATAATGGTGGAAACTCTCATATGTGCACATTGGTATAACTAATGGAATACATTGCCTATGCAGTACTTCACACAGATTTTAATGAAATGAAAGCTTGTTTCTCCGCATTTCATATATTAATCTTATTTATTAATGAGTTAAGATTATCTTAGCTTTTTTAGGTTTTCCCACATAGGCAAAATTGTGGTAATTAAAAATTCTTGTGTACACACGAGGTTTTGGCAAAATTTAGCAAGACTCATAAAGTAATCTTGAATGTGTCAAAGTTAAAGAAATTGGAACCTAATTATTTTGAAGTGAAATATGTAATTTTTTTAACTATTATATTGAAAAGCACGTAGAAAAAATCCTGCTGTACTTTAAAAATGAGACTTCACTAATCAGGAGCAGGGAGAATGGTAAATTTTGTGTTCCAGGCAACCAGGATGAGTGCTAGCAGTGCCTGCTCCATCAGTGGTGTGGTTTTACAGTGACCTTCATCACTTCACAAGCGTAGCTCAACAACACACAGCAGCTACATGGCTCTAACCGTCTGGCACCCTTTGTTTCTGGGTTGTCAAGATAAGGCATTAACATTTGAAATTTCATTCATAGCCTAATGGTTGTGTGCCCTATCTGAAAGCAAGCCTAGGCAGGACTCAGTTTATTTCATTTCACAAATGTAGATGGTTCTTTTTTCTGAAGCTGCAGCTATATTACATGTGTTTCAGTGTAATAGCAGCATAATTGAAGACTGTGTCAACTAGTTGGCAACCCTTTCTCTAGTGCCACAGCTCTTGTTTTTAGAGGTCATCTTGTGAATCTGCCTTTCATGTGTTCCTGTAAATGGAGTCACAGCTGAATGTAACTGGAGGTAATGGGCATGTGTCCTGCTGGAGCTGAACTAGCACAAGGGATAAGGAAGAGAATAATACTTGGAGCAAACATCAGGTCATCACAGAGGAAGTTAAGAGCAGATCTGTGGATCTTAACTCCCTTTTTGACGAGGAGGTGGCATCTCATGTGGCTGTGGATCAGGCACTGCACCCATCAGTAGCTGATGCTGTGATACCAACAGGTCATGTTTGCTGGCTGCTGCCCTCTGAGATAGAAAAGCAGCACACAAACCTGCAGCCAGATGCATGGCTGTGTGTTGCAAGTGCCCATGATGGGGACTGTGCAGGATTGGTGTGAGTTAGCATTTGTCTTTTCCTTCTAGCTGGTCTCACTCGAATTCTGCCAGAATCATGCCCTATAATTGAATCGTTGCAGTTGCGGAAATAGAAAGTAAATTTGATAGCCTGTAACTGAAAAATATAAATTAAATTTTTTCAGCTCCAAAATTGCCTTTTGAGTGTCCTCATGGAAAGTTATGGGCTGAGTGTGCCAGCTGCTGAACTGGTTAAATGTCAGTGAGGTGCTGCAGGAGCATGAGACCAAACAGAACCAGGGTTTCATGGTAGCAATGACAGGGCAGTAGGCAAGAGGACAAGCTGATCATTTGGGATCACGTGGGAATTGCCCAGACCCATGAAGCTCTGTGGTATAAATCGGAAGGCAGAGATAATTCAAAGGATGGGCTGCTGTTGTGTGATACTGCTTCTGATTCCCCATTCGAGTAAATGTTTCATATACAGTTAAGAGATGATTACGCAGAGGAGTGCAGTCTCTCCTGTCTTTAAAATGTGGGCCAGTGAGGGATTTGTGCCACTCTGGGACACAATCATCTCAGTCTCAAACAAGGTTATACCGGGAAGGTTTTGCGGAATCGGCATTTGTGCCAACTCTTCAAGAACACGCTTGAAGTGATAATATTTCTTGTGCATCGGTGTGCTGAGACTCAGCCATTTCAAGCATGAAGAAAAGTGCAGTTTAGGAGGTTGGCATTTATTCACCAAATAAGTAGGCGGTTTCGTTATTTCTTCATATGCAAGGAGAGAAACCTGCAATGTGACAAAATGGAGAATGGCAGCCTTGCGAACTTGTCATGGTGATTTACTAGTCCAGATACCAAACGTACTCTGTCACACTGACCATAGTGTGCACCCCTCTAAAGCAGAAGAGAATTATTTGCCACCGGCTAGTGGATAACTGGGACTGTGCAAGATCCAGGCCAGGTGCAGTGTCTGAGATAGGAGCGTGCCTTTCCAGAGGCCTCCGTGGGAAGCTGAGAGCCCGCTGACATGAAATGACCTGACATGTTACTGGAGAAAGCAAATTGTGGGAGTGTGTGTGTGTCTTGATTGGGCTTGAGAGGACTGGAAAAAGCTTGCTGCTTGAATTGAGATGACTTAATCTCACTTCTGTGCCCTGTGCCACATTATGGACTTGCCTCTTCCCACACTCCCCTTGAGGCAGGGGCAAGAGGAGGAGACTTCTGGGGTTTCAAGATCAACATGGGAAAAGTTTCCTTGTTAACTACCAATATAGTCATTTTGCAGCATGATAATTACATGCTGTAGTTTTATCCTTATCTATTAAAACAGTTCGTTCAACTCGTCGTCTCCTGAGACCCTTTTCTGTGGCAAGAATTGTAGCTTGGTAGGCTTGTAGCTGTCTTTAGACTTTCTTAATATATACCCACTGTTGAAAATGGAGTAGCTGAGTGTGTTGTGTCTCTGGCAGTGAGAGTCATGGGGTTTTTATAGATTGAATGCCTGAGTCAGCAGGATTCCAGCTGCAGTTTGCATGACAAGGGAGAGTCATAACCATGCAGGTAGAATCACAAGTGCACATATTGACAGCTAAGTAGACTGGTAGTGTGTTCACCATTTATTGCTGTTCTTGAATGTGTGGTGCTTCCGGACTCCCCAGGAATGCAGCAGAGGAGAAAGTGACAGGAGTGATGGATGTGACCAGGAGGTTTTGCTGTTCAACATGAGAAATTTGTCAGCATCTAGAAGGAATGTCCAATTTTCTGCATCGGTTTATTGTTGCTGTAAAGGTGAAAAGGGTAAACATGTAAGAAAAAGCTGAGACTGTCATTGAATTTAGCCCTTTTTAAAGTGAAGCTTTCTCTGCATTTCTTAAAATTATTCTCAGAATTTCTGTGTAAAATCAACTGCTAGAAGATATTTCCTTTCCAGAATGGCTTCAGCCTCTGGTGGTTTGCCAGTGCTTCTGTGAACCAATAATCAGAGAGAACTGAATATCGTTTTAAGTCAGGGGCTCCAACTGAGACTGTAATTCAATCCAAGGGCATCTTCCTGAGTGTGAGTATGTAGATCCTCAGCTACAGGAGCAAAATGCTGGGTTTCCCATTAGATATGGAAATAAGAGCAGATATGGAAGTTTGAGGTTTGAGTTTTCTCTACTGTTTCCTGTAATTAAGAAAATGAGATAATAGAAACTGTCTAATGCAGTGCCTGCTATAGACGGGGGTTCCACATTGATCTACTTTTAGATAAAGCTATTAATGCAAGGTTTCTCTCTGATACTCTTAAACCTCTATATTGCAGTTGCCTAATGCTTCACAATTTCTCACGTGATTACCCTTGAACACCATGATAAAGCAGTGGTATCTGTAGAATTGAGATGGTCTGCAGTGATTGCTACAGACCTCTGTAGCTCTGTGTTTCTCTTAATTTCCTTCAGCTGCAGGTGCCAATGAACTCAAGGTTCAGAAAGCAGCAAACCTCAGTCTCTCACAGTGATGAGTCTTGAAAACCAACAGCAAGTTTAATTCTTGGTTTTGCAGGTAGTTTTCAGATCTGCCCTGCTTGCATGGACTATGGGAAGAACAGATGCAAAGTGGATTTGTAGATAAGAGATGAATCTTGAGGGGAGGAGTGGACTTCAAAATAGAAAACAGTTTGGGCTGGAGAGAAAGCAGGTGGACGAAGTCATCCTTGCCAGCCTCCTCTGAGGCTGGCAAAGGCGACTCTGAAATGTTTTTTGAGTGCTGGATTTTTATTTATGGGAGATGGGCTGAGAAGAATGGTTGTCAAAGTATAGGACCACTGCAGAGGAACTCTGAAGGGATGGGAAGTACAGGCAAAATACTGAAGTGGGAAGGATGGGTGTTGGTACTGTGGGTCTCATTAAGAGAAGTCCAGCAGCTTCACTGAGATGCCTTAGGCCTGCTTGGATTGGGAGTGAAGGACCTTGAGGGGGCAAGGAGGAGCCCTCAGCTTGTTGGCTGCTGTGGTTGATGACGCATCACCAAGGATCTTTGCTTTTCTTATGACTCCCGCTGTCTCCTCTTCAGCCACTTCTCCTTGAGGTTTGCTGGAGAAGAGGGCAGTGGCAGCAGCAAGGACTGTAAGGGTGTCTTGGCTGCTAAGCCCAGCTCAGTGAAGGACGAGGCCCCGAAGGACTGATCAGAGCTGCTGAGCCAAGCCTGGTCCTCATGCCTTTCCACCATGGGGAGTCAGGATGGTACCAGTCCTGTAATCACAGCTGCTTAACTGAAGGAACAGGAGCATCTTCACGTGCCACAAATACCAAAGGAAGTTTGTTCCAGCAACAGCCTCTTCAACCTCTCCGCAAATTTAAAAGCAGCTGTTAGGAGTAAGTATGTTGTTAGTGTAATTTGGGGTGGTTCTAAGGAGAAGTCTGAATACAGGACAGTGTGTGGCATTGGGACCATCACCATTTCTTTACATGTTCTGATACTGAGATGAGATTGTAACTGAGGCAATTGTGTCAGGTTTCTGAGCCCACTACCTAGACAAACTCTGAAAAACTTTCTGCCTAAACCAAAAATAAATCATGCAGTTGCCCTTGTTACTTGCAGAGTTCCCTGGGATTTCCCTCCCATTAGTTTAGTTAGTAGCTCAAACAGTCTGTATGTGGGGTTAATTAAACCGTAAAGCTTGATCATCTCTAGCAATTACCCCTTTTTAGGGCCCTCAAAACCCTTTGTAAATAAAATTACACTCTAAAAATTAGAAATATGATAGAAAGCGTATGCTCATTGGAAAATCCATTAGGAGCCATGTATCTGTAGACTACTTAAACAAGGTTTTTGCTTTTCTTCATGATATTGTTGACACAGCCTTTATTGCAAACATTAATGTTCAGAGAGAGTGTGCTAGTAATATTACGTGCCACACCTGGTTAACCAGGGCATTCCAGGGAGGAGGAAAAAAACCTCTGATCAAGTGTGATATCTGAAAGTAAATATGTATATGATTTGAAAATAATTATTTTGAACCCTTTGGTTTTCCATCTTTTTTTATATTTTTAATGACAGCCGTATTTTTTTCAGTGCCTATAGTACATATAAAATATTGTGCTCCAATTGTTTTTATGCCCAGGAATACAATTTCTGTGCTTGAGTGTCTTTCTCACTGTCATCAATAACATAAATTTGTCTAAATTCAGCAAGTAAAAACAAGGTTGAAAACTATGTTTTATACCACTAGCTGCAGGGGGCATAAAATTACGGTAATTTGTGGCTTTACTATTGTCAGTCACGTTCAGGGGTTTTTTGCAGTGGAAATTTATCACACGCCTGTCACTGAACATACTACAGAGCTGCAAGGCGTTTTTCTAATACAAAGGCACTTAGAAATTCCCTAGGAAGTACATAAAGCTAAAAATATTCATTCACTTTTCTTTTGTCTTGCTTTTAGAAGGGACAAACCTGGAGCAAGTTTGTCCAAAGCGTTTGGCAGCGCTTAGCTCTGCTGTGGCCGGACAGCGCGTTCCTCTTGGTAACAACAATACCTGGCCAAAATGCCTTTTTACATGAGTATTTGTAGGAGTTGTGGGGCAAGGTGGGGAAGCAGGTACAGCTTGTGGTGAGGGCGGCCAGAGCCACTGTGCACAGAATTACTGTGGGGACTGGTGGCACGGGGCCGGCTTTTTGTCTCTTCCCATGGGCCTGAAATGCCCCTGTGGCTCCGCAGGGAATGGCAACACGTGCCCCTATTCGTAGGAATTACAATCCAAAAAGTTGATTAAATGATTCTGTTAAGTGGATGATAATAGAGCAAAGAAGTTGTTGGTGTTCTGCATTTCTCAGCTGAGATCAGAGTCTCTTGGGGTGACGGCTACCACATGTTTAACCTCCAGCTTACCCACCTGAAAATCCAGCGACTTCCTTGTGTAGCATAACATCCAGTACCTGGTGGCAGCTAATAAGGGCAGCACATGTCTCATTTTTCAGGGTTTTCGTTTTCTGTACCACGTTTTGCTGCTGCCTGGTTTGGAACTCCCATTTTTTGACTTCATGTCTTTCTGCCATCAGTTGAAGCACTGCCACAGGGTGATTAGCTACTTTTAACTAAGAGTCATAGAAGATTTGGGGTGTTTTTTAAGGATAATGCTCAATTCTTTTAGGGCAGTCTTCTCAGCATCGTGACTTGAATATGCAGGGTCAATGTACTGAAGGACATTGAAGGACAATGTTTACTCGTGTCAGGCCGGAGCTGCTGGTGGAGGCTACAGAGGCATAGGCTGTGCTGTTTGGGGTTTTTGATTCTGATTTTCTCAGTGGAACATGAATGTTTTTTTATTTTCAAGAAGTTTCTGTTGTTGTTTTTTTAAACTCTTCCCCCAGTCCCCGGTAAATGGAAGTGAGCAAAGGTACTGTCTTGAAGGCTGATGATGTTACCTGTTACCTAGTACAGTTGTATATTACTGAAAGGCACTGAGAGTTTATTGAAAATTTCCTGTTCTGTGCACTTTGGTTTTGACAATTTGTGAATGTTCATAGATTTCCAATTGCTCTGTATTTGCTTGAAAATTTGGGCTAATTTGCTTGTTTACAAAATACGAATTTTTTTTGAGGCTAGTGGCATTGCTTGTTTACTCACCGTGTTGTTCTGGCCAGTACATTAACACCTGTGCCTCTAAACCCACTTGTTAAACAAGAAAAAATATTGTGTTGGGCAGAAACAGTACTGAGATATGCTGGGAATCTTAGCAAAATCTGAGCAGGTTCTTAAAGAGGAGCAAAAGATACAAATGTGTTGTTGATGGAAGAAGCTGGTTTGCGAGCCATGGTGTGAGGATTGAGGGGTTAAAGTTGCAGTTTTTTAGCACTGGAAGCATTATAAGCATCTAATTGTGACCATGAAAGCAAAATAATGCCAACAAAATTTGCAATTCAAAATAACCTTTAAGTTTGATTTAATGACAAAATAAATGTCAGCAAACAGTTTTATAATTAATTATATAAATTGGCAACAGCACTTTTATAAATTATGGATCTGAATTGCTTTTTAAATATTCCCTTAAAAAAAAATAAAAGCAATCATAGGCATTAGTTGTGTGTATATATACATATGTATGTAATCCATTCATGCAGATACCTCTACATCTACGTATTAATGTGAACACACACTCATATATATGCTTTCTAAAGCTCATCAGTTCTTAAAAGGGTTAAGCGGTTTTAAAATTACCTCAACCCACTGCTTAAACATTGTTGCCTTAATTAATAGCTGCTAACATATGAAGGGCTTGTCTTGGCTCTCCAAGTATAAAAAAAAAAAAAAATGCAGCATGTCACAGAGCTCTGTGTACACTGCTTCTTGTCTACTGCCATTAAAATTAATCATTATGGCTAAAACCTGAAAGGTTTGTTATTTCTGGTACAAGTGGACATACCAACACCTGCAATTTCTTACCCAAAGGATCTCCATGTGTACTGTACTGTCTCTGATTTATTTTTAAAGGAATTTCATGGAATTTTACTGTTGTTGAAAGGAATGGCTATTGATACTTGTTACTTATTTAGCATTTCTCAATGGATTTTGCAATGAACAAATATGGGATGAAACTTTGGGCAGCTACTTATTAATTTAGCTTAGCCATAATGAAAGCTAGTCCTTTCCCAAGGACGAGTTAAAAGTATTTTGGAGGACTGCCACTAGCCACAAGCCAATATGTAGAGCAGTGTTTCTGTAATGCATTTTCCAGTGCTAAAAAAGTTTGCTCATTTGCCAAGTGGAGAGACTGCATAAACTTGGAGTGCAAATTGGGGAAGATCTTCCTACCACTGCCTATATATTAAATACTTCAGTAATAATGACAATTTGTCTTACCTGTTTCTTTACAGAACAGATACTTTCTCTAGAGGTATCGTAACAACACACAGTTCTGTTGTCCAGACAGCACTTTATAGTATTTATGTAACCAGGAAAGATTTATTTTTTTTTCTTTGGTTCTAAATTTGGTGAATTTTCCTTACAAATATTATTTTTGCTTGTATTTGATAATCCCACTCCCCAGTCTGACATGTCTGCAGACTGAAGCCCCATAGCCTGTTGCAGGTATGTTGTGCCCTGGGCAGTTCAAACAGTAGTTGGACAGAACAACTTGGAAACCTTGTGAACAATTAAATGTGGTGCCATTTCAAAACCAGTTTTTCACTGACTCTCCTGCGGGAGACCATGACTTAGAGCTGAGGAGGTCCTTTCTGGAGCTGGTCAGGGAGGATACAGGGAGAGCAAAGACAGCAGTGGGTGAATCCTTGGGATGGTGGCATTGTTGGATTAGCAGACAGTGCTCTGCTCGAGTGGCACATCTGCCTTAACCATATTGCTAAAGTCGGTAACAAACTCAATGTTGTGTGTGGAACAGACAGTACAGTGAGTTTTGGGCAGTGTCTTCCTTGTGTTCTTTAGTGTTGAGCTTGTTATGGACTGCAGCAACTCTGGTTACACGGTACAGGTAGCGCAGACAGGAGGGCACAGCGAGCTGCTGCTGATACAGGCCGGTCAAAGGACAAGGAACGGCTACTCTGAAACTTGGAGAGCAAAGCTATACTGAAATTCAGTTATGACTTTTAGCCTTGGTGTCGTGGTTTAACTCCAGCCAGCAGCCAAGCACCACGCAGCCCCTTGCTCGCTTCCCCACCAGCAGGATTGGGGAGAGAATTGGAAGGGCAAAAGCCAGAAAACTCGTGGGTTGAAATAATGACAGTTTAATAAGGAAAGCATAAGCCACGTATACAAGCAAAGCAAAAGAATTAATTTACTGTTTCCCAGGGGCAGGCAGGTGTTCAGCCATCTCCAGGGGAGCAGGGCCCCATCATGTGTAATGGGAAGACAAAATGCCATCACTCCAGACCGCCCCTTCTTTCTTTTCCCCAGCTTTATATACTGAGCGTGATGTCATATGGTATGGAATACTCCTTTGGTCAGTTCAGGTCACCTGTCCTGGCTGTGTCTCCTTCCAGCCTCTCATGCACCCCCAGCTTCTTTGCCAGCATGTCAGTACAAAAAGCAGGAAAGGCCTCGACTCTGTGTAAGCCCAGCTCGGCAATAACAAAAACATCTCTATGTTATCAAGCCTGTGTTCAGCACAAATCCCAAACACAGCCTCATACCAGCCACTGTGAAGAAAATTAACTCTACCCCAGCTGAAACCAGCACAACTCATGGGAAGATTTCTGTTGCCTCACTGACCGTTTGATTTTGCAGCAGCAACCACAGCTCCACTGTGGAAGTGTGAGTAGCTGCCAAAGCATACGGCATGAGCTTCGCTGGCTGAGAGGTGCATAGTTCCCCTAAACCTGCACTATTTGCAACTCCTGGTAGCGCAAGTGGGGCAGGTTGTGTGTCATCCACCCACTCTTCCCTGTGCTCTTCTCTGTACACAGCCCCACAGCATGCTATTGTTAGGCGTGAACGCTAATTGCTGGTATTTCAAGGCTCCTACCTTCTTATTGCTAAAGCCTGTAACAATAATCACAGCCTATAGTCCCCATCTCTCGGCATCAAGGAAACAAGATATGATCATAGGCAGTGTGCTAATGTAATTGTAGTATATAGAATATGAGCTTTTCCTATGTAAACAGAGGCCTGGCCACCTCCTATGATAGCTCTTCCTCCACTCCACGCGCTGGCTGTTCCTCGGCTCACTGCTCAAGTCCCCATTATGTATACATCTACCCTTGTCATAACACCACCTCTGAAACACTCACACCGTTTGGTCCTGCTGCATAATGTTAAGAGGGTGGAATTTTAAATTGAAAAAGGCTGTGTAAGTAATGTCAGCAGCCTGACTAATTTCACAAAAGGAAGGAAATTCAAAGTTAAGGCTATGGTATATTCTTATCTAGATGCCTGAAGATTTCTGCGCGTGACAATATGCCCCTAAAATTCAGAGCTGTCCCTTATGTCTTTAATTTCTCCCATTGTGTCTCTCCTTTTTTTTTTATTAAACATCAAAGTGAATTCACAACAGAGAGTCAGCCTAGAATTTAATCCTCTAAATACCTTGAAAATAGAGGTTTAGACTAGAAGTACCAATATATACCCTTAAAACTTCAGTGTAATATAAAAGAGATTCTAATCACAACAGATCATTACAAAGAAGAGTAAACCATTTAAAAAAAAAAAAGTGTCTTAAATATAATAAAAAGGAATAATTAAGAATCAAACAGGAAGCTGCTATTCTGACAATTTAATGATGCTGAATTGGACTGAAAGAATTGGCTTTGCCATTAAAAGGCAATGAAAATCTGATAATTTCAAAATGGCACAGAGATCAGATCAAGTGGGTTTTTTTGAAGTCAAATGCAGCAGAACCAGAAAGATATGGTAGAATTTGCCTTAGAAGAACCTTGGAGTGTTTTGGATTCCTACTACTGCCTAGGGCTGAAGATCTTACTTTATCAGACCTGCTTAATGTCTTTAGATCAGGGTCTTCCTGGGAATATATTACCTTGTGGAATCTGTGGAAAGTAATGTGGCAGTCCTAACTGCCAAATTGAATAATAAAATATAGATGTTCTTTCATTCTTATTACTTAAAAAAAGCCAAACCAAACCTTGGGATTTACATAACAGTATCTGGGGCATTATAGCCGATTACAGGAGGAGTTTTCCACTGTGTGCAACATGTAAATGAAAGTCAAGTAGTCGATCTGCTTTGGGTTTCTGTATATAAGAACAGAGATATGCATCTAAATATTTAAAAGCAGCAACCTAATCTTACAAAATGCTCACAGCAACTGTACACCTAATTTGTACATGCACTTACCATGACTCTGTGTGAATTACGGACATTTATTTACCGATACTCATTTTCTGAGCGTAACTAGGTGCGCAGTTGCAAGCATTATAATACATTTGATTGTTAGATTTTTAATTACTCAGAGGCAGGTTGGTATTTTCTACCTGAGAACCTTAAGAAGCAAACTTGGTGAATTGCTATGATTTGTACTGCCATGGAGTAGGATGTTGTTAATAACAATCAATTAGTATGTATTTATACTGTAAAAATAAATCCAAGAAGGTGAGATAATTTTATTGTTATCGTCTCTACAGTCAGCAGATACCCATTTTGGGCATCATCAGCATCTAACTGGAACAAAAAGGCAAAGCTTTAAAGTACATCAGCAATTAGAAACAACACAGAGTAGTTATCAGTCGTATTTTCCATCCTTGCACATGTTCTCCTGAAGCACCTGTGAAATCTTCTGTGTTGCTTTCCTCCTTGTGAGTGCTGAATGTNTGCCATCCCCGCCACAGAAAGTAGTGTTCTGATCCTCTTCTCTCGCAGTTCTCTGAATTAAGTGCGTGATCACTGTATGTTCAAACATTATGTACTAAAAACATCAGCTATTACAATGTGCAACGGGTCCTTTTAAATCGGTGGCCCATAGCTCAGAATATATGCAGGTGTGGAGAACTCCTGAGTGCCTCGTCACCTGTGAAAACCGTGTGTCATGCAAACAGAAAGCCCAAAGCCCGCCCCAAACCCCCAGCCCAGGCTGAAGCCGCGGTCCGTGGCAGGCTTTGCGGGGAGCACCGCCCGCATCCCGACTCCTGGGGTTCTGCTGCCATCCTGCGGCAGCCGCGCTGCCGGCGCCCGCCTCTTCCCCTGGGCGGCTGCCGGGGGCGGGGGGACCAAAATTGGGCTCGTTCTTCCCCTGCCTTCCTGCAAGGGACGCTGTCACCTGCTGCCTCCTCTGCTGTTACCAGTCTTGGGTTGATTTCTGCTTGATGAAGCGCAGAGATAAATAGTATAAAAGCAGGAAGCTGCAAATGATACCGGTGAGGACGAGGTAGCTCACGTAGAGAGGATGGGAGTCCAAGTTCAGGGACTGAGTGATCTGTAATGACCAATAACACAAAATTGGGAAAAGGCACAAAATTTTCATGCTGGATCTGTGAAGTGTGTTTTACATGTGAGCTCCCTGGCCCATGCCATCTTTCCCCTTGGTTTCCGTCTGGGGGTAGCTTTCAGAGTGGTTTGATAGCAAGTTGCAGCTGCACTATTCACATTTCAGAGAAGCACAGTTCAGCTTCTGAACAATTTCAGCAAGTGCATAGCTGGGGCTTGTGTAGAAAATAGCGGCCCACGATTATTTTCTTTTTTTTCTATTTTTTCTTGTTTTCCTCTTCCACTAAAAGAAAGGCATATGAATGACTATATGGGACATCTTTAAGGACAAATCTACAATCTACCAGGTGTAACGTGACTTCATGCATTGATTTGGGACTTGCCAAATCTGAGGGCCTACAGCATCCATTTAAATATGACACGCATATAAATAGCATTCCACCTGGTTATCAAACGTTTGTAACAATTTTTGTTACTGACTTACAAATTTCCCTGGTATTTGAAAAGTAGCGTTTCCAATAGTCATTTCATATGTGTGGTCAGTGAACTGAATTTGCATCATTCCTTGAAAATTCCATCTGAGGAAAGAGATTTTAGAAACCCAAAAAGGAACTGAAAAAAAAAACAACAAACAGAATGAAAGAAATTGATATACATACACAAAACATGAGACCTCAAAAACTGCTGTGCTGCTGCCAAATACAGCAAGTTTGTCTCATTTCTTGACAGCCAGAGGCTGTAAACATGTAGGAATTTATTATTGGACAAAATAGCAGATATACTTTATGTTGTTATATGGAGATGGGAAGTGAGGAGTGAGCTGACATCCATATCTATCAAACTCCTACTGTCAACTAAGTCTTCTTGGAGCTCTATCTTCAACTTTTGAATACAATTCTTACTGAAAAGTTTGGCAACCACATAAGAATCAAGCCTTTTACTAGTGTTTTTTTGACGAAACTTCCCGTTCTCTCATTTTCAGATGGAGAAATGTATATAAAATGAATGATCTGACTCCACTGTCACCATCCAAGAAGATAATTGCAAAGGTAGGAGTAAAGCTGAGTTTTCCTGCACAGGATACACTCTGCAGCATCACAACAGCTAGTCACTGATGAAAGCCATGAATGTTTCAGTTTGGAGGGATGGTGGGAGCTTTGTCTCACCTGTCCAGAGACTTTCCAGGCTTATCACAAAACCACCACTCAGGTAGAAGGATGTGAAAAGGACGTTGCCAAGGAAGGCTGAGAGCTGCAAGGTCGGCAGCAGCGCTGCCACCCAGAGTGCCATGGCACGGGCACTGTACACGGCCAGCCACACCAAGAGGAAGTTCAGCAGGAAATGCTCTGGTTCAGGAATGAGGTTTGCCAGCCAGTAGATGGGAACGCCATAAATTATAACAAAAGCACAGTGTTCTGGGAGCTCCCCCAAAATCTGTTCAGGGAGAAGACAAAGATATTAAATAAAAAAAGAGAACAAGTTGAATGATAATTACAAAACCACAAGAAATGCACCTTAATGTACTTGCAGACTTCTTATAAAAACTGCAGGAAATACTCCCTTAGAACACAGTCCTCCCCCTGTTAGGGGTTGTCAGTGACATGCAAAAAGAATCTTCAGCAGAAACTGAAATCCACGCTAATTTTTCCTCCAGTTGTGACATGGCCATTTAATAGACTCCATTTAACTAATTGTTAAATGGAGAGGACTCTTGTTACAGATTAGAGGTCTTGTTTTGCTACAGTTTGGGCAGTTTCTAAGAATTTAAGACACTTTCCCTGAGCGTGCTTGATAACAGCAATCCTGTGACTGACTCACGGTTACTGTATGTTTTGCCCAACTTGGTTGAACCTAGTGTGAGATCAAATTTGAGACAAATCTGGCTGTTGGTCCATTCCCCGCCTTGTCCCAAAGGCAGTCCAGTTAGCAGCTTAATTTGTTGTAAAACAAAAGCATAAATAGGATTTTCTGAAATATCTGAAGAGGTCTATAGAGAGCATTAGTTCTTCCTAAGAGAGTTGCTACTATCCTGTAATACTAAGGTTGTAACAAATTACATCGATTTCTCTGTGAATAATGTGCAATCTTTGTGACACAATGCAAAGAATATTTTTCTCTGGCAACCACTAATAAGCATTTAAAATCTTGTGCAGAAATGGAAACCTAAATTACAGATGCCATGGCAGGCAGAACTCATCTAACAGCGGCAACATCACAAAGAAGGGATTATTCTAAACCCTTGTGAAAAAGAGAATGTAATTTTAAAAAAAGTTCTAAATTTAATTCCAGGAACTCTGGCTCTTTATGCACTTAATACAGGTTTTTTATCTCTGACCAGCACAGGCCCAAGCAACTACTGGAAACATCAAAGTTCATATTTTCTGTTTTACCTTTGCTTTAGCTTTTGATGCAAATATTTTGTTTTACAGATCAAGACATGTAAGCAAACTTTCCGAGATGCTTCAGTGAATTATGCAGGTATGTAAAATTGCCTAAACCCTCGAATTCGAGTTGGGGTTTTCTTAAATTTTGGTCAAACAGCCCAGCAAAATATTCTTCTTTGGCTTCCCTGGTGTGGGATCTCAGCCATGACTTACGGCAGCAGATCTAAAGTAGTATGAGGTTTAATCTATTAATGCCAAGGAAGCAAGAATGATAGCCTTAGCTGGCAGACACAAAAGAACAAGATCTAATATGAATGTGATTGTTTATACAACAAGTCCTTGATTTGCTTGTGTTTTTTAAATGTTCAAGACAGCTGTTTGTATTTCCTGGCAACAAAACCAATTACCTTAGCAAAGAAGTATGGGCTAACAGAGTACATTCCACCTTCCAAATCATGATAAAGCATTGCTCTTTCTGAATGGCCTGCAGAGTAGGAAAAAACGGATTGGTTTAGGCCTTGGGTTGTATTAATAAGTTTAATTTTTTCATTAATTTAGGAATCTTCTGATTTTGATTGCTTATAATGTTTACAAGAAAACTGACACTTACATTTGGCAATAACATCCAAAATTATTGTGAATGGAATTAGGGCACCTATCATATACAGTAGTGCTGTTGTGTCATGAATAGAGAGTCCATCTTTGTCGTGGCCATAGTACAAAAATCCAATTAATAATGACATAAGAAGGGCCTCAAATCCATGGATTAATAACGTTGAAAGATCTCTGAAGTCATTGGAGACTTGACGACTAGGAAAACAGCAACATTGACCATAAGATATAGCATTTAATAATGCCACTCACGTTCAGAGACATTGCCCCAAACACTGTGAAAATCAATTCATGGAACTTGCTAACTTTGACTGTGATGGGAGTTGGGCTGCCTCTTTCTGTAAAGGCTTTTACCTAATGAAAGCTATGAAGCATCTGTAGCCACTGAGTATTTTAGGTCTGGAACGCTGAAAGCTTGAAGAAAGGCAATGGGTGTGGGACATTTTGTGCTTCTTTCTTATGATTTAAAATACAAATGGGCACGATACATAACTGTTTATGCTGAAGATAAGTTTACCTTAATAATACAGTGAACTGCTTTAAGGCTCCCGGCAACTGATCACTTGAATGGTGAGGCATTTGGATAGCCTCTTCTGAATTTAAATGGGACCTGTCCAAAAGAAAAAGAAAAAGAATTGAAATTAGCACAGGCTGTAGCTAGTGTTTCACGTCCGCTGTATGACACTCTTTTCTTTACCTCTGTTTGCTGACTGTGGTCGCAACATTGTCTCCTTCCGTAGCTTTCCATAGGAAATCATCAAAATGTTTGACTTTTTCTAGGAACAAGTTGGCAAGAGTATTTGCTCTTTTTTGGCTTTCCATCTCCTTTCCTGCTGTTTGTTTATCGATACTGGTCAAATCAACTGCAAGACATTACTTGATGTAAGTCCATATGCTATAGAAGTGATAACTTTATGATGTGCTTAGAATCAGGGATTTCATTATGAACAGATAGTACAACCTGTGTACATGCATTAACTTAAAATATTTAAAACTTTATCAGTTACTTTAGGTAGTTAGAGATGAACGGATTGTTCATGTGTATGTTTCTTACCTAGTCATTCAATGAATCACTGAGAGATTACATAATAGCTTATTATAATATTATAAACTACTATTTCAGATTGAGAGGAGTGCTGAGAAAAAAAAGCCATTTGAATTTCCTTCCTGGCATGTAGGCATTTACAATCTTTTATGTGACTTTGACTTAAATCACATGTTTCTTTCTTCATCTGCAAAATTACAGTTATCATCTTATTTGTGTCTTATGGAGATTCCATAAACTTTACTGGATACTGAGAAAGTCCAAAAGGAATATTATCTAAGGACAACATAGAGAGACAGTAGTTTACTTAGCATCATTTTTTTACTTAACAAAATTATTGTCTTACAAATCTAAATTTATAATAGTATTTTCCCGTGTTGACCTTCAGTGTAGAGTGACAATACCTGATGTTTTGCAGATGCTTTCTGAGAGAACTATCACTGCACACTTCCTGATTCCTTGCATCGGGCTGATCATCTCTGTTCAGCCACTCCTTAGCAGGAGTCCATCAGAAATGAGTTCAGTCTGCCCTGTCTTCCCTTCTCCCATGGTCTCCTGTTTTTCTACCAGACATACAGCCAGCATATGTGTGTTGCCATCAGATGGCTCCTTCTTGCTGTGGATCCTCTGCCATCCCTTCCTATTTCCACCTTCCTGCTGCCCATATTTCTTTTCTCTTCCTATGGGTGCTGATTGTGCATACTGCTAAAAGATCTCCCACCTCCCTCTCTCATCCCTCCCTACCTCCACGTCATAGGGGTCTGTAACCACAGGCAGCAGCTACAAGTTTCTCCAGGACTGCCTCTCCATTCCCCTACAGGGGTGCTCAAGCCTTCCTCGAGGCTGTCCTTGGCTGAGGACTGCTCTGAACCCTGATGGTGACAAAGGTCTTTTTGCAGGGCTTGACACCGAGTTTAACTTCTGTTTATCTCTGCACAGCTGACGTTGCCTGCCACATGGGCACAGCTGAAGAGGTTATTCCAGAGCACTGGTGTCTGTATGAGGTTTCCTGGCCAACTTGAGTGCAAAGACCTAAGGGCTGCAACTGAACCAGCCTCTGTTAAGAGATTCCTGCCCATTAGATTAACAGGGCCAGATTCCCTTTCCACGTTGCAAAAAAACAGAAGACGAATGGATTTGAAACCACATAAACTTTCTTTGAGGAATAAAAGGATTGCTTTTTTGGGTTAGCTTTTTCTCTCTTCTGGTGTGCTCTGTTGGGCAGCACTTCTCTTTCCCATTTACTGTTCCAGGTGCATATTATTGCTCACTCTGGGGAAACTAGCTTCTACATTTCTTGATTGAGAAGTCAGAGAAATGGCTACAGAAAGCAATTCATCAGTTTATCTGTGTCTTTCCCAGTCAAAGTTTCAACCAGCTAAAATATGGGGTTAAGTGTGCTAAACATGTGGAGGAGTTGCTATACCTGGCAGGGTTAGAAGGAGGATTCTTTTAAAAATTGATTTTGTCCATACCTCTTGTTTTTCTTAGATTTCCTGTACTGAGAAATAGGGATCTCATTAAAACAGAATTTGCTGCAATATTGATTTGAGTTAGTTCTAAGGCATTTCTAAGACAGTTATTGTCTATAAAAATCAATGTTAGCTAGACACTTATGAAAGCAAATGATTTCCAGTAACTTTTTTTTTATGGCAGCACTTGATACTGACCATAGAAATCCGCAGGATTGCTGTATCTTGGGCAGGGATAGCCTAGTTCTGTGAAATACTGGACCATGTCTCTAGCTGTTCCACAATAGGCAGTGAGTCCAGAAGTCATCAGAAGAACTAAATCAAACAGTTGGAAGATATCTGACCGAGGCTGATGAAGTGAAAGAAGAACCAATCTGTTTCCCCTGGCCAGTCTGGATAATGTTATCACAAGGTTATGTGCAGTAAAACTGTCCAGTCCAGATGTAGGTTCATCAAGTATGAGTATTCCTGCCAAAGACAATAAGTTTAGCTGTGGAAAGCAGCATGTTTGATTTGGAAAATATGTTCTAAGTGAAATGGTGCTAGTGCATGAAATATCCCTGATTATTTTTAAAGAAAAAAATTATATCCTTTTACTTCAGTACCAGCGCATTTATTCTTGAGCATCACATCTTGCAAAATAAAAACTCTTCTGCTTTCCCCATAATTACAAAAATATAACCCTATACAAGCAAAAAATGTTCAAATCCATTTCCCAGTGAAAAAACTGATGTCAAATCTTGCTTAACAAGAGGCTCAGTCAAGGTTAGTAGTGCTTTTGATATATATAAGATCAGATAGGGGATTCAATCCTGCAAAATCATCTGTGGATTTAACCTCATGTTTTGCTTCTACTGAAGACAATGGAAGTTTCTAGTTCACCTGCTGCACGAGCCAGCCATGTCAGTGAGTTGCACGAGACTGCAAGGACTGACTATACAGCCAAGGAAATTCCCTTCCCTGTGAATTGTGCACATGTAAATGAGGGCTGGGTCAGAGGAAAGGAAAACAATCTCCATGTTACAATAGGCCAGCAGCCTTCCAAAGTAACTTGTGGCATGTGGTCAGATAAAAAACAAACGTTACAGATATGCACAGACCAGAGCACACTGAGGGTAACTTCAGGCAACTTTCTGTAGTCTTTGTGATGATGAGTGAGAGTGGTGAGTGAAGGATCCCGGGGGGCTCTGCCTTCGTTTGCCTCTGCTTTTCCATTGGCAAAGGTGACAGAAACACAAGTGGGCCGGCTGCTAAAAAACACTCTGTTTACAGAATTATTACTGTAATAATTACGGTATTATCTGTGATCAGCACTGATTTCAATTTAAGCAAATGGACCGGCACTCAGTCGCTGTGTCTAAGTGTGCTTTGGAGAGGTAACCTCTGGCAGAAGGTAGTGCCAGTTTAAGTATTCTGAGTATGAACTCCTCGAGCTGCCCCTGGAGCAGTGTGTCTGACTGTTCCCTGAAAGCTCCTATCTTCATTTACTGCCCCACTATCCCCAGGTGGTCTGTGGTAGGCACAAGGAAGGTGTCAGGGTTTTGCTCACCCGGGTTCCAGAGCAGCTGCACGCCGATGCTCACTCTCCTCCTCTCGCCTCCCGAAACACCACGGAGGAACTCGTTGCCTACCCTGGTGTTTGCACACTGACGCAAACGCAGCTCTGCTATAACATCTTCTACCTGGGGGATCCGAAGGGCAACAGAGAGAAAGCAAGTGTTCATTTGGACACTCGTGCATGGATAAAACTGAAAATAAGATTAACATGGTTAAAATTCGTCTGGATATTTCAGAGCTGATCTGATCAAGAGACACTCTTGATTTTAGCGATAACATTAAAAAAGACTCAGCGATCAAAAATTGAGTTCGTCTTTCAGCTGCTGTAATGCTTTCTCTAGATTGTCATTTTTTATGAGCTTTGGAACAATTGCTGGTTTCTATCTTGAAAGATGAAAAAGGTTTATAATTCATAATCTACATAAAAAAATACCAGATTAGCTGTTCTGACTCCAAACACACAGGATCTCTTGGATAATTCCTGTCAGACACATTTTTTGACAACTTTACTTTTTTCCAACAGCTTAATTACCCTTTTTTTCCTTTGTGAGTCTGAAAAAAACTTCGGAAGGCGCAGTTTGGCAACGAACAATAGTGTTTCTCTGACAGTCAGGTGGGGGAGCAGTCGGTCATCCTGCCGCACATGTGCTATGCATTTCCTAACAAGCTGGGGAGTGCTGGGTTTGTTGTTGATCAGGATTTGACCAGACTTGATTTTGCCTCCATGATCCCGGCAGGTTATCACGTCAATCAAGGATGTCTTTCCACCGGCTAGAAAAGTCAAAATTGAAAACTAAATTAATTTCCAAGGGATCATTTTTAAAAGCAGTCTTTTCACAGACAGAGGATAGAAATTTTTGTTCCTTAGTGTCTCTTACACCACACTTCCTGCAGTTTTTCCGAAGCCACGGAGACTGATTGGTATTCAAAGAAAATACTGACTATAAGCTCATGTTCAGGAAATCTCTCCCCTCTGGAACGGAGTATGGGGCTTTAACCCTTGTCATTTCTCAGCAGAATTGTGAGGTTGGGTTTTGAGGGTAGCTGCAAGAGCACAAGAAGCGAGATCTCTTTGGTTACCTCTCTTGCACTTTTGAAACATAGGGGAAAAGTGGTGTCCTGCCCTGGCTGCGAGGCTGACACCCAAATGCTAAGCAAGAGCTTTATTTGTGAAGGGATTTGCGAATTCAGATACAGCAGCTGGATCAGCTGAACGACTAAGGTGCTGAATGATTATACAGACAATAAGAACCTTAATCATGATTGAAATAAAAATTATTATGACTTAAATAAGACAAAAAAGACAGTTAAAAAATTAAGAAAAGCTGGCTCATAACCAGAGGTAGGAAAAGTAAAACAATGAAAACAAAACCTGATTTGGAGTTAAATAGCAAATTAATTTTTCCTTTTTGCTGTATGATACTGTATGTAAACACACAGAGCTCTCTTATTATGATTAAATGTCATTTATTTCTAGTCTCCCTGTTGAAAGATTAACTCCACACTTGTTTCTTAATACATCCATTTTATAAAAAGAAACCCATCCATCTGTAAACCACAGATGTATTGCTCTGTTTAAGAGTGACATATTGATTGCCATTGACAATGTGAAACCCATCAGCAGTTTAATCCATTTTATTAAGGCATTTGATGAAATAAATGATAAACAGCTTTTGAAAATAGTTTTACTAGTTTGCTGAAAGGGGTTTGTGCTCAGTGTATGTTATCCTACAAAGGTACTATATCTATAACTTTATGTGTTATTTCATCACAAGCTTTTCCTTTTATTTTTGGGAGACTCTCTAAGGTACAGTTTCAATTACATTATGTACTAAGAAAAAATTCCCATGGCAATAGGGCAGGAACACCTCTTTCTGTAGAAATAAAGTTAAAACTTTTTGGCAAATATACCTTGTCTGAGAGAGAGAGCATCTTCACTGAATCACTGAGATATGTAAGAGTCTAGTGGAGACACAGCATGGAGGTTTTCCCTCCAAAGTACTTTTTACTTCAGTTTAACACATCATGTGTCTACTTCTTATCTCCCTAGATGAGCTTAGACACAATTGAACACATGGAGAAAAGGCCACCTCTCCATTAGACAATCTCACTGTGAAGAAGATTAGACCAGTCCCACCAGAAAATGAAAGGAAAAAAAAAAAAGATGTTGTAAAGTAGTGACCCCAAACAGAAGTGGAACTGTCTTTTCTTCTCTGTAAGTTTCCCTTAATTAACCCAAATGCAATATTTTGTCCAGTTAGAACTGTTTCAATCCAAAGGGAATTCCTGCTTATGGCTATGCAAGTTGGCACTGATCTTTCTTACGGAGTCTGTCCTCATTTGTCTGCTATGTTTCTGGGTAAGGCCTACAATTGGCCTGTTTTGAATCTGTGCCAGGAAGCTGATTCATGTCCAGCAGATCTGGGGCTGCAAGGCCACAATCGTAACAATACCGCACTACACCTCAGGAAACAAATAGCAAATGTGTACAAAGCATAACAAAATCGGGTTTGAAAATCAATTTTATACCCAATCCCCCCTTCCCCCCGCAGTATCATTCTTTGTTTCCTCATAGATCATGTCACTTAAAGAATGTATTTAAGTGACACATCACCAATAGTTTTTTTCTCAACTAGATTTTGACATTAAAAAGACTGCAGAGTGTTGCTCTTGGCTGTGTAAGTTTTATGTGGTAGTTGATCATATCCTGAAATTTGTTTGTTCTTACCAGGGCTTCCTATAATAGCCAGCATCTGACCACTTTGAACTTTTAAATTCAGATTCTGGATTATTGACACACGAGAACAGGGATCCGATTTCCAGGTCCAGGGCATTTTCATCTGTGCAAGGTTTTCATACCAGGGAATCTGGGATCCTGCATTAACCTGACAGAGAAATAAACAATTCCCTTCAAGCAATCAAACCCTAATCCTCAGAAATACATGGAAAGAAGTTCTTTTGCAGCCATATATGCATATCTATCTATGGCTTTTGTGTTTTGCTTCTCATTCTGTTAATCACTAAATCTATCTCTGTCCTCTGTTGCTTTGGAAATTTATTGCTACTGTAAATTTTAAATGTTTAAAAATTTTAATGTAATTTGAAACCCCATTACACTGAAAATTGTGAAATCTACTTCAGATGCCAGGGTGGCACAAAGGAGATGAAAAATTTCACTGGTTCCTTGAAATCCTTCTTATTAGTCATCCTCTCTTTATCTCCTTCCACATACTCATTTTTGCCAGCGAGGGCTCACCACATCCCTAGCCCGACAGAAAGTCCATCTGCCCCAACCCTCAGAGGAATAATTTTGCTCAAGACTGAAAAAAGCAGAGCTTAGAAACAGATCTTTCTTCCTGTCTTACCCCTTAGTTTTACTAAATATATTTAAAATGGAGGGGTTGGTCTGCTGTCAGTGTTGCAGCCAAGAGTATGATTCTGCTCACGAAACCATGTATTTGACTGTGCAACAGTTGTGTGAACTTTTTCAACTTTGTTTGGCTTTTAAAATGGCTTGTGTATAGAAACAGGCATTGCTGGATATGCTTCCTGCTGAAGGGAGGTATTTAAATGACAGTTCTTACCTGGTAGTTGAGTTCTTTGACCTCAAGAACATTTGATTTTCCGGTGTATGTGAAATACAGACTGTTATCTTCTTCAGAGGAAAAAATATTATCCTGGGTCTTGGTCTGGAAAAGTTGTTAGGTGAATTACAACAGTTAATTACAATAACTAAAGTACTGTTAAAATCTCAGTTCAGAAAAGACGAAGCACAAAGGTAAATGTATTTATGGGATATAACAATATTATTGATGAATTACTGTAGTGCAAAAGTCTGAGGGGTTGAAATAAGTTATCTATTATCTGTTAATCAGTGTGAAATGTACTTTGTTCTAGTGACATGTATGAGGGCCAAACATGCTGTGCTGTGCTTTTCTAGTTGCTTTCAGTTTAAAAGTGGTCACTCAAAATGGAGATAAATGTCATGCCACTATAAAGAGATTAGACTCTTTCTTTCCTTTTTTTTTTTTTTGGAAAAAAGATACAGTGCTTTAGCAGTGTTAGTCTACTTGATCAAAATGGTTCATATAGTGATTCGTAAGTTATGGCAGCTAAAAATTAAGGTTCACTGGAAGTGTGTCTGTTATTGAATTCCACATGGGCTCTTAAACTTGGAGAATTTGTGAACAAGTGGGTATGCAACCACAAGTACAGTCTCTTTCTCCTCTTTTGTTTTTTAAATTTACAGTTTGTCAACTGTGGAACTTAGTTTTCTGAGGTTTCAGTTAAAATAACATGAGTCTCTACTTGGCTTTATTAACCTTTTGCATACAGCTGCAATCATGAAGTCGTTGCTGAGGCAGCTTTCTGGCTTTGAGTTTAACTCTGTGCATGCCTGCAGTTTTTACTCCAGGCAGCCATATCTCTCCCACAGCCCTGTGCTTTTCCTACGAGTCAGCCTCATTTCCTAACCAAGGCAAACGTACCTGTTCCCTGTGTAGCAGGCCCTGTCCATTGCCTGTGGTATCTTTGGCAGCTGGTGACCACAATCTTAGTATGCACCACCTACCCTCACAGCAAACAAGGCTGATTAATCTTTTCAGTCTAGACACACAGCAGAAAGAAATGTCACACCAAGCAGCCTGAAAAGCCGCATGAAAGCCCTCCAAACTCCTTCTGCTGCCAAAGCACTCTGTGCTCTTGCTTATGTTGAACCTAATTTTTGAAAACAGGTGCTCCCCAGCAAATGCGGGTATCAGTGTGAAGGCATATCCTGGGAAAGCCAGTCTGGGCCATGCTCAGGGGCTTTCTCCTTCATCCACATATTTGAAGATCACCTCTCTCAGCTCCACCACTGTGGCATCTGAGCACTGGCCTCATCCCCAGTGTGCTCTGGTGGGGGTTGTGGACACTTTCTGTTTCCCATTTCAGAGCTAGAGGAGCTGAGGGCTCACCAGCTGTGAAAGCCCTGTGGGAAGGCTGCCCGCCTGCCTCTCCCGGCTCCCAGCAAGCACTGTAGCTGCAGAACAGTTGAGCCCATCAGGTCCCTCCCCACTCCCTGCCGGTCTCACTCACTGGCAAGCCCTCGCATGTCACCTGGCTCCAGCTGGCATCATCCAGAGTGACATTTTCAGTGGTTTCCTTCATCGTGGTGGTGGAAGGTCTCGCTCCTTGCAGTGGTTTGACTTGTCTCTTTGAAAGAAATCCTTCTCTTGGTTTGCAACTCAGTCCTTTCCAGGCACCTTCATTGCAGCACCGTATCTCCTGGCGTGCTGTGTGTCTGCAGCTGGCATGACCCCGTGGACAGGGAAATATTCCCCTCCTCTGGGACAGTAACAGCTCAGGCTAAAGGTACATCAGATAGCGGCTTCAGCTAATCACTGATCAGTTGTTCTCAGGAAAAAGAAAGGACCGGGAGCCCCTCTGTTTCCTTTGAGGTGGCAAGTGCTGGGGGCAGCGACCTGCTCTGACCTGGGACAGCGGGCAGCTGCCCCTGCTTGGCACTGGTGGAGGAATGGTGGTGGCAGCACCAGGCACCTGCCCAGAGGCTTGAGGAAGGGAGGCTATGGAGCCCCAGCACCTGAGGATGTTGGGCACAGTGTCTCCTGCCCTGGAAAAGAGCATTGGGCAGACAGGCGAGGCGAAGTCTGGGGCACAGCCGTCCGACAGCATCAGTGTCCAGGGTGTCTCCTACACCATCAGGTAGGGCTGGGGAGGGCAGTACGGAGGACCCCTGCCTGCCCAGAGCTGCTCCAACCCCAGGGACTGCGGGAAGCGGGGCTGGCACTGGCCGTGTGTGGGTTTGGCTTCAGCCCAGTCCAGGAGGAGGGATATTTCCAGGCTGCCCACCTCATGGCACTGGGCTGTCTGCCACAGGGGCAGAGCGCACGGCCCGAGGGTGGCACAGCCGGCCTGTCCTCTGGAGGGCTCACCCATTCTCCCTCAGATGTCTCTGAAGGACATGTGTTAGAGGAGATTTCCAAAGAGTGTGCCCTTTCCCACTGCCCTTACTACTGCCAGAAGGGTAACGTAGGCCCTGAGAAAAGGGCCAGGTAGATTAGTGGCTGGCAGACATCTTCAGCAAATAAAGCCACAGTTCAAGTTTGCCCCTTTGGTTATAGTCCAAAAGCCTCTTAGTAATCATTCTGAAAAATCTGTTCAGATCTCATTTTATCTTCCAGATAATGCTGAAATTAAAAAGTTAAAGCCTGGGGAGAGGAAAGGGGAAAATATTTTGATTTTTATTTTTCCATATCTTTAAACCCTTGCAGGCTCCCATCCCACATGCAAGTAGCTATAAACCATTCCCTTGCTTAATGCTAGATTTTTAAATATTCTCTATTTAATTTTTATTGATGTTTATTTTCCAAGAGAGCGTGTTGGCCCATGGTGGAACTTTTCTTTATATTGTAAAAAATGGACGCGGCAAATACTTAAGGATGTTTCGTTTCACATAGAGAGTGGCCAGATTATGGGGATTTTAGGAAATTCTGGTAAGTTGTTCCAGAACTTTGAAAGAAATAAGATTGGAGTTAATACTGGTTACTTTCACAGTGATATGAATGTGACTGAGATCTGTGTTTTAAATAATGAAATTGCGGCTGATTTTAACTTCTGCTTTGTAAAACTCTGGTGCTTGGTTTTCAGAGTTCAATCTTCTGTCATCTAACTAACAATTATAACTTCAGTAACAGATAAGGTTACTTCTAAACTCAAATGTTCCACTGCAAAGTGTGAATTTGTATGAATTAAATGCTAACTTACATTCTCGGTTTTCCATTTTTCCCCCTTAACTAGCTGCATATTCAGGACTATTATTTTAATGTTATTGAGAAAAAAAGCCTTGCTTCTTTTCATATGTCTCCATTCAAATCAGGTTACCACTCTTGGAATCATAACATTCATCTCATCACATGATTAATTTCTTTTGTTTGAAAGGATCTGGGAAAACAACACTTCTGGATGCAATATCAGGAAGACTGACACATAAAGACAACTTCTTTGGTGAAGTGTATGTGAATGGCCGTCAGCTGAAGAAGGAACAGTTTAGAGATTGCTTCTCTTACGTTCCACAGGTTGATTTCTACATTTATTTTTTGTGTACTGTGCTTCCTTTCATGTAAAGAAAAGTTCCTCATGTAATGGAGTAATGCAATCTGACTGTGATCTTACTAGTAAATTTGAGACAAATCAGTTAATAAACTGCATGTATTAATTAAACTTGCATGAGGAGAGGCAAGATAATAAATTATTACAGGACTAACTGCTTCTTTTTCTTCACTTTTTTTTTCAGAGTGACACTTTTTTAAGCTTTCTCACTGTACAAGAGTCTTTGACATACACAGCTTTGCTAACTCTTAAGAAATGCTCCAACAACTTCATCAAAAAGAAGGTCTGTATTTTATCGTCTTCCACTAGAAAGGTAGACATGATGTCACGTAATGCTTTCACCAGCAGCACTTTCCATCCATGGCTGTGTTTTATGTTTATGAGGTTTTGTAATCCTCATTCTGCAAATGGGGGGAAATCCTCCTGCTGAGGAGTAGGACCCAGGCTCTCTGGTGCTCCCCACCTCTGCAAGGGGCTTGTGCTGACACCCCAGGGAATCACCATTATGCTGGGACAAAACCCTCCACCTAAAGCTGCAGCAGTTGCAGGAGATGCTGATGTTGGTATTGAGGTCAGTTCCCCTTTCCCAGCTGGGAAACCCAGTTCCCTGGGGTGTTTAGGGCCATGTGTGCTGGCAAGTCTCATGGACAGCAGAACTGATTTTGACACTACTCTGGCTCCTGTAAAAAGCACTGGTCTACTAAGCCCCCTACAAGCTATTTTCTTGATAAAATAGGTATGTTTCAGATTTATTTAAAGGACTCTTTTGAAAGTAAAGATTGGATATTCCTGACCAAAGGCTCTTGTACTCTGTCCCTTCCCTTCACCCATCTTCCACTCAGTATTTTATACTTCCCTGGGATGGATATGCCTTCCTGCTCCCTTATTTTGAAAGCCAGACTAGCATATTATGCTTCATACCATAACTTCTAGTCCCACCTCTGAACTCTTCATCTTTTAATGTCAACTGAAGCCAAAATTTACTCATTTCAGAATACATGAAAATAAAATTTAGAAAAATAATTTAAATAATATATTAAAAATAATCAAGTAGAAATGAGGCCATATACTTTCCAACTAGAATGGATACAAGCAGGAAATTGGGAAAGCTATATTTTAAAATTATGTCTTTTTCTTCCCTGCTTTTTACCATTGCACACAGGTATCTAAGTTGGAGTGTGTTTAGTCTTTTAAAATTGTAATTATTTTTCAGGTTGATGCAGTCATGACTGAGCTGAGTCTCAGCCACATGGCTGACAAAATAATTGGAAGCCACAATATCGTAGGAATTTCTGCGGGTGAGAGGCGTCGGGTATCAGTTGCAGCCCAGCTATTACAAGATCCCAGTAAGTACCACTGCATGGATTTTCAAAATAAAGCTGTGTCACTTTGTGCTCCTACCATAGGCTTCCATAAACCACTTTAAAATACAAAAGCATTTACATCCTGTAATTCAGCAAAAGCTACTGCTGTAATAACAGAAAAGGGTAAAATGACGACTGAGGTCTACCATTAATCTGTTAGCTGATCTTGGAAAGCAGAGAAAAAATCTTAGGGATTGAGCATAAGTTTATATTTGCATTTATCCATTTTAAGTTCTTCTGGGCTCACTCTTCTGAAATGTTGGTTGTTGCCCATTAATTCATAGTTTTTGAGCACATTAGAGCCCTGTATATGCAAGCACTGAGCCTTGCAGTGGAGTCCATGGCACATGAGCACCATGTATGTTCCAGAGCCAAATAAAATTCCACTGAATGAAAATGAAAGCAGAATGACTACAGAAGGATTATCCACGGGAAAAAATCACTGTAAATTTTGTCAATTTTGAGATAGTTTCTTGAAGTTGCCAGAATCTTATGGAGTAAATGTACACCAGGCATTTGTTGGATGCTGGAGTTATTGTAGCAGTGCAGATATGCTAGAACTGCATATTAGGCAGGAAGGAACACTTAAATAGTAAAGTAAGATGTATCACTGCTACTTGAGACTCCTGGGGAGTTCACTGGGTGTAGTTGTTGCTCAGTAAGTCACTAAACTCTATAGTAAACACTATAGTAATTCTGTGTAGATAAACCTATAGTGAAAGTTATTCTCCCTTCTTACCCTGATCAAGGTTGGACTGCCCTCTTCTGTGCTGTGTCTCATCTATATAAAAATAGTGGATTTGACTATAAGTTTTTCCCTTCCATGTACAATAAAATAATGAAGAAAATGCAGTAATCCGCTCCAGCTCCCAGATAGGGAATTAAAAATGCTGTTCATGACAAATTTTGTGGGTATTTGTAGATTTAATACAGATTATAACTTCTTGCTGATTTTGTCAGTTATATTTACATTTACATACATGCTGAAATTTATCATTTTCTTAGAAGCAGATGTATACATTAATTCTATTTTGGTAATTTCCAGATTTTACCTGAATTTAGAAAAAAATGATTATGCTTTGATCCTGCAGTAATTTTTTATGTCCTTATTCCTAGTCATTGTAACTGAACCACTGAAACTAACTTAAACTGAAAGATCACATCATGGTGATCTACCCATACTCTGCTTTACATGTGGAATTTCACATGTAAAGTAATTTCTATATTGTTCGCTTTTATTAAAGGCAGGAGCTGTAGCACTTTCTCCTCATTTACCTGAATTTTAAAGCTTTTCCTTGTCGTTTGACAGAGGTCATGCTACTTGATGAGCCAACGACAGGGCTGGACTGCCTGACTGCAAACCAGCTTGTCTTGCTTCTCTCAGAGCTTGCACACAGAGACAGGATTGTGATTCTTACAATTCATCAGCCTCGCTCAGAACTCTTCAGGGTAAACAATATCTACTCACTATTGGCTTTTTTTTTTTACCAACCTTTTTAATACCTAGGTTCTGTTCAGGATAGAAGTACAAGATCCAGTATAGTTGCCTCCATAGGGTCTCCTCCTTCCCCTTGCATAAATACAGGCTTGTCTCGAACTTTACAACTCTGGCCTTCTGCCAGTCACAGGGCACTCTGGGACACATACTGCCCTGTGAAAACGGTATGCACACTGACCGTGTGGCTAACCTTTGTGTTATGCAACTACCCAAATCAAAACCACTGGGAGAAGCCATGTCAAGGGATGTGGGTACACCTCGGATACGTGGTGGGGCTGGCCTGCCTTGCAGGGCTTGTACTGTGGAGAGCATTTCTCCCTTCTCATCACTGTTTCTTGCTTTGCTGTTCTGACACATCCACCACCGCCATGTGGATGCAAGAAACCTCTTTCCTGGCTGACTGAATGGAAATGGTTGTGGAACCAGAGAGAAGCAACAGTGCTTTTCTGGACTGAAGGCAGTCCTGGTGCCTTGAGAACATGGATTGATCATAGCTGGTGGGAATCTTGCCCTGGAAAATGTTCACCCAAAGAGCAGTGCTGTTAAAGTCCTTAAGCACTTCAGGATAATCTTGCCAACAATTTGGGGATTATACAGACTGGGGCTATTAAGCGCCAAAGGAGGTCATCAGTAAGTGAAGGTGCATTAAAAGTGAAGTCATAAAGCCCCAGCACCTATTTCTGTTTGTGGATTACCTCTGTATGCTGCTGTTGCTGACAGATTTGAGAAGGACTAGTTTTACAATCTTAAAGATGTGTCATTTTACATAACCACCAAAAGGAGTGAAAGAAAGGACAAACTTCCTTTGAGGGAAATATACTAAGGAAGTTTGAATGTGTCAAAATTATTTTTCCTGTCAAAGCATTTCTATTACCGAGACAGTAGCTGTACTCAAGAATTAATGCATTTCTCAGTACATATTGCTAATATATTAATTTGTCTCTGACAGTTATTTGACAAAATAGCCATCATGAGCTTTGGAGAAATGGTTTTCTGTGGGAACCCTATGGAAATGATCACATTTTTTAGTGACTGTGGCTATTCTTGTCCTGAGCAATCAAATCCTTTTGACTTCTATGGTAAGTTTGTCTAAGTTGTTTCGGTAAAACAATTTGTTTTCTTCACCAAATTAAAGTTTTTCCAGAGATAGGAATGTATTTGAATTCTTCCCCCACTCTGTAATTATATTCACCTCAGAGAGAGGGCTGGGCTGACTCCATAAAATGGCCAAGTTTGCAGAAAGCAGTAAACTGCCAATAGAAAAGGAATCTCAGCTTCATGAAACCTATGGGTTCCTGATGGCGTTTCTCTATGGCTTTGCACTGGATGTTGGAAAAAGAATTTGATGCCAAAACTGTGGAAAGTCCCATGCTCTTATGGACTCTGTGATGCTAAGCAATAGGAAACAGCTGTTGCATGGAGGGAAGGATGTAGAATAAATATGGGATGACTTGAGGCATCAGTTTCCAGGGATTCTGAGTTTGAGGTTTCCCAGAGTTTGGGGAGTTGCTAATACCAGGGTGAACTACTGGAACAGAGCGTATGGATGCTTCAGGAGTTGATAATAGCAAGCTGCTGGCATAAGCTGAAGAGTACTGTTTTACCAATTCAGGATGAAAAAAAGGGTCAGTATGAGACTTAAATGAGGCTTGGTTTAGCTGCAGGACATCCATGTGCCTGCTCCATACAGGTACACTTTGAAGAGAATGTGTACGTGTTTGTATGTGTGCATATATGTGTACACATATACATACATATGTATAACTCTCTTGTTAAAGCTAATTTCTGGCAACACCAGCTGAGCACTAACCAGGGAATTTGACCAATCCAAAAAGCTGCATTCAGAGGAGGCAGTGTTTTCCTGTTGTCTAGATGGCATCCTAAACTCGGTGAGAAGAGAGGATAGTTGTTGACATAAAGCTAAATGGGATGAAGCTGAAAATACTGGTATGACAGTGAGGATAATTTTGCCTTCATGAATTTGAATAGTCTTGAAAAGCATAGATGATTTGAGTTTTAGACCCACTTTTAAAAAAGCTTGGTGAAGAGAGTACTGCATTCTTCTAATGTCAACCTTTGAATGTGACAAGAAAGGGAAAAAATACAGTTTAGAGCAAAGAATCATCAGAATATTTAGTCTTTGGAAAATTGGTAGTTTATATTTTTTGTGCGATTTGATGTGAATGAAGGGACAGATTCTGATATCATTTACACCAGCAGAGGAAAAGAGATCCTATGTATTGAGTGTGGATTATATTATTCAACTATCACATGTTAATAAAAAAGATACTAATGCACGGTAGACATTAATTATTTGGTCTAGTTAGTTGTTGGTGTTATAATTCTTTTAAAACACACCTAGTTTCCATTTATTTCCTGTGTCACTTGCAGCAAGTCATACTGGCCGAATTTTAAAAAGTATTTGTGTGTTTCAGATGTTCATATTTGCGCAAGTGAAGACTTTATTTTGGATGTGTTTGCCATTAAAGACAATTCTGCTAAATTCCAGCTTTCAGAACACTAGGGAACTATTAATAAGCCTAGTTCAGGTTTTAAGGACAGATTAAGAATCTTGGACAAGGCCTCCTTTTCTCTTGTTGAATTTGTATTTTCAAGTTGAACAAACATTGCAACACTGACATCCAAGGATCAAAGAAACCTTAGGAATAAATAAACAATGAAGACATCTTACCAGATGTAGAAGAGTAATTTAAAATTCCATAAGGACAAATATTCCTGAGAACAACAATCCAGCTTTTGAAATCTTAGCTAATTCATTGCTATTAGGGAAAAGGGAAATTTCTAAGGTATTTTAGCACAATTGCGGAATCTGTATGACTTGTGAACATAGAACACACAAAGTTCCCATTGCCAATGAAAGAATTACTGGTGTTAGGAATATATTTAGGTGGATTTATTAGAAAGAAACATTTACTCTGTGAAGTATCTACCTTTCCTAAGTTCCATGGCAGTCAGTAATATTTCCTTCAGCTTGGGCTGAGCCTGTATGGGGAATTTTGCCTGCTGAACATCCTCTAACTTCATATTAAAAGAGAAGTATGTCTGCAAAGGAGGTAGGTGAGGCCCAGCAATGCAGTAACAGCTCTGTGCTCTGCAGGGGGAAGGCTAAAGGTCTTCTAAAGAGCACACCAATAAGGCCTTGCATTTCCAGATCAAGACCTTGAACTGCAGGGTCCTACAGAGGCCACAAAACACAGATTTGTTGTGGCTGCACAGTAATTCATTCATGCTGCACCTAACAGAAAGGAGGAGTAAAAGAAACCTTGAATACTTTCAATGGATCTTCTTTGCAGATTTTAGGGTGGAGACAAAGATAAGTTAGTTGCAAGGGGGGGAGAGATAGGAAGGGAAAGTGATGTGTGTATATTTTGTAAATTGACAGTGGATCTGACATCTGTGGACACCCGAAGCAAGGAACGTGAACTCCAAACCTACAGTAGGGTTCAGGAAATTGTATCATCCTACAAAAACTCGGAGATCTTCAGCAAAGTACTGGCAGCCATTGAAAACACAAAGTGTATGAAAAACCTGCCACCAATACCACTCAAAAATAAAGACTCACCCAGTGCCTTTTACAAAATATGGGTTCTTTTACGGTAAGACTCTTTACTCTTTTTTTGAAGAAATTTTTTTTTCTTTTCCACTAATCTTTCAGGTCCCATCCACACTCCACCACCCCTCTCCCCCTATATATAAATGCACCTTCTTGGTTGTTTTGATCTCCCACTGCACTTGTCCCTGTCTTTTTTAATATATTAACTTTTTGCGGGCACTGTCTGCATGAGATTTTTTCAAAGCTAAGTACCCAACCAACACGTGGTCAGTGGTAGCTAACAAGTATATTGTCGCTGTTTTGTTTCATTGTCAGGAGAACAACACGAAACCTCTCCAGAGATAAGATAGGCATCATCATGCGTCTCCTCCAGAATCTGTTGTTTGGCTTGTTTGTAGCCTTTTTCCTTCTTAGACTAAAGAATGACCTGGTAAAAGGAGCTGTGCAGGACCGCGTGGGGCTTGTCTACCAGTGCGTGAGTGCCCCGCCTTACACAGGGATGCTCAATGCTGTTGCCCTTTGTGAGTTTCTGTCCTGTTATGAGCAGCAGCAGGTATTGCTGGCACCACTTCATAAATAGGAAAACATATTTTTTTGAAGATAGCAGTTTAAAGGATCTTCACGGTTTTAGGCAATGTCCGAGTTGATAGAGAAGCACAAAATTCAATGGAATTCAAAGGAATATGCCTTGATCCCTGCCTCTCCCTTTTACAGGTGGCTTGTGCATGGAGGGTTTATTCTAAATTGTGCAAAAGACCTTAATTTGCCTGTGTGTAGCATTTTAAAGGCAGGACAAAGTCTTCGTCTAACATCCTAAGTGAGATCAAACCCAAACACATAGAAAGGGTGGAAGTCCAAAACTGCTTTGACAACAATTAACCATAATAGGGTTTATGAGCATTATGTGATAATTACAGTTTTTTAGAGGGAGTTTCTCTTACAGCTGCCATACTGAGAGCAACAGTAGTTTCTATTTACAGCACTAAAAATTGTTCTGCTCACGTAGGGAACATACACTGCTGTCATCACCTGGAAATTAGAGTACCTTGATAAATTATCCAATGACAGTAGGTTTTCTCATGTTTTTAATTTGTATGTGCAAAAAAGAGCAGGCTGTCTTGCATACTGCTAAGCTAGGCCTCTTCCATTAAGCTTACCAACGCTTGCAATCTGAAGGGAGCCTGTTTGGCATTTATAGTGGGGGCAAAGTGATCAGAGTGGTTTAGGCTGAATGTTTCTGATATATTCCAAAGGTTGTCTCTGTGCTTTGGGTCATTTTTGCTAGCAACAAAGTCTTGCTCTTTCTATTGAATGGTAGTTTAATTTATTTCTTATATATTTAATCCAGTTCCACCTTTACGTGCTATCAGCGACCAAGAAAGCAAAGATGGCCTGTATAAGAAGTGGCAAATGCTTTTAGCTTATATAGTACATTTCCTGCCCTTCAGTGTCATCAGTGTGGCAATTTTCAGCGTCTTTATATACTGGTAAGCACCTGTACCGTCTGTTGGATTGTCATTTTCTTTTTTTTACCAGTTTCAATTACCATGTCAGCAACAGACCTCCTGGCATGGCTTCCTGCTATTGTCTCTCAGAATGATTACAGAGAAAACTTAAGGAAAAATGACACAAATTCAGCTCTACTCTTTCAGGCAGAGTTAAAAACACTTTCAGAGTAAGTAAGTTTCCAGTTCTCTAGGTAACTTGGAAAGTTTTAATGGACCTGGGACAGTTATCTTTCTTGTGTCACGCTGAAAGCAGGAAGTGTTATTTTACATTACATTTAGAAAAATAGGAAATAAAAGGAAAAAAAAAAAGAAGTGAGGAAGTCAACCATAGGTATGTGACAGTAACAAAACTTCATATTTCCTGGGATATTCGGGCTTAGCTACAGCATATGAAAGTGCTAAAATCTGGATCCTTCTCTTACACCCTTCAGAAAAAGGCACCCAAGTGGATTTCTGCTAAGTGGGAGCAAGTGTTTGATTATAAAGCTTCGCTTTTTTCCCCCACTATATTAATTTCATTTCATCATTGTGAAGTAGTATCACCCTCAGAATGGGGTGATGAGATAGTTCATCTTCTTGTTGCCTTATCTGTCATATGAGTCTGTTCTTCTTCACTTCTGTTCCATTGATTTCTTACCTGTAACCAAATAGCAAAGTACTAAGGACCAATTTCTGCCCTCCAGTCTTTTTGTTTTCTAATTATGAAAGGAGAGATGTCCAGTGCACTAAAATTAATTTTTGTTTTCCTGGGGCAGTTGCAATCAGATTGCAGTCTATAGTAAAATATAGAAAAATGATGAGCAGGCCTTATTTGAAAACATGGATGCATGTTCTCTGGTTAGCTGTTGGAAAATGGTAAGTGGGTTGAGCCTTGTGAAGGAGCTGAAGTGCAGGAGCTATTCTGCTGTAGCTGTGCATGTTAGTGCTCTTCCTCTGCTATCAGATGCCTTCAGGCAATTTGAAAATGGGTGGAGTACAACTGCACCAAATTGCTTGGACTACTGAATCAGAACTTCTGCACAGGGACCTAGTCTGCTATGGGAATTTTGTAATAGATTTTTTCCCCCCATATACTAAAACTCAGGGGAAAAAAAAAGGACTATTCTCTTCTTACTTCTGGTCTCTAGTAGGTAATGAGGGAAAGTGCTTATTCAGCACTTACCTAATTCTCTCCATTTGGCATCTCAGTAACTGTCGGCTTCTAGATGCAAAGACAAAAACCCTGAGAGGAAGATTTGTGCTCATCCAGATGTGAGAACTTGCATGCATGGGTAGGGTTTTTCATACTTTGGTATTAATATTAAAGTTAGCCACCTTTCACTTTGTCCCGTTAGCTACCTGGGCTTTTATTTCTGCAAGCTGTCAGTGCTGCCTGCTTCAAGAAGGGCTCCCTGAGAAGTCTTTTTTTTTCACAAACAAGCAGAAATTACTCTTCCTCCCCCTAAGTGCTGTGCTAACCTTCTGTTTGTGACTGCTAGTGAGCTGGTGGCTGAGAAAACAGCCATCTGGAGAGCACCTTTCCAGGCTCAGTGACATGCTGACTCCTTAACGAACAGGAAATCCTTATGGGCAGAGACTTTGCCCTTGTGCTTTGGTAGCCTCAAACACAACCAACAGTAAATAGTGAGGTTCCAGTTAATGGATAATATTTGCAGATATTAACCTCCACATATCTTTCCTATATTGTGGTTATTTGGAAGCCATTGGTGATGTGCCAAAGTGATTTCACAGTGCTCTTAGACCTCTTAGGGCAGTCAGTTTCTCTATGAAATTTTGATAGTTGTATCTGCGCAGGACTAAACTTTCCTGGATGGACTAACTTTATGAGAGGCTTTAACAGCCTCTGGCATGTGTTTCTACAAGCCATTTCTCACAGAGTTTGTTTTTGTAGCGTCAGGCAGTTGGGTCAGACAGACCCAAATTCTTACCTGATCAGACACACAAGGCAGGTCTGGCCGAGATCAAATAGAGCCTCTTTTACAATCAAGTGAATGCATGTATGCAGATTTTCCTAGCTAAAGATACTTCTGGGAAGTGTTCTGACAGTTCACATCATGCTACTATTCTATTACTGTAATATTCTCTCTTTGAGCTGGGTTTTTTCCTTCTCTTTTAGGCTTTCTTCTGTTCTACCCGTACCCCAGATTTACTAGTCTATATCTACATAGCTCTGTGTAAAGTATTAGAGCAGCTCAGAGAAAGTGATACTTTTACATTGGGACTTGAAGGGCTGTTTCTTCTGCATCAATCTGTGCTTAAAGGTTGTTAAATACCTGCTAGCTCGTTGATTGTTTAATACTTGAAGAGTCAATGTTCATCCACCTATTTATAAGTTATTCTGGTGTTACGACAAACGCTACAGGAAAGCCTGGGAGAAAATTAATACTTCTATTTTAAGACCGTATTCAAACATGGTGGATAAAAAAAAAGTTACAGGGCCTTGCACTGAGCAACAGAAAAAGCAAATTAAATGTGGAATTGCTGCTTGTTAGCTAAGCAAAGCATGCAGCCTGCACATAGTGTAAGGCAATTTTGGTACAACATATTTTGGAAAAAGAGTATAATGTCACCATGTAATAAAAGGTTTTGTCATCTGTCATATACACTATAAGGCTGCATTAAGCTTACCAAGCAATTGCTGGCCTTTTTTAACCTTTTAATCTTTAGTACAGATTGAGAGGACTCTTTCCCTTTGCTTAGATAGGGAAAAAGTGGGAACAGCATGCTCTATTAGAGTGCAGGAGTATGGAGGAAATTGCAAGTATAAGAATTACATGGGTGGCAAATTAATTATCCTTCCTTTTAATTGACTATATCTATATTTACATTTGCATGCACAGTATCAGAAGTGCAAAATCACATCTGTTAATTATCTGCATAAAGATGCTCTTTAAATATGTGACTTACATGAATAACTCCCACTGCAGAGACTCTAAAAGGAGAAGGATGTTAGTTTAAGGAATTGTAAAAGCCATGGTGGTTGTCTTGAAACAATGTGGGTTTCTACAACAATTAAATCTTTCCATGACCCTCTTTAATCTAGTTGGAGGAAACCCAATATATGTGCACTTACACCACAATATTAAGTGCCTGTCCTTCATGTTAAGATTCCAAACAACACACTAAGGGTTAAGGCATAAACTGTTCACTTAAGGAGCTGTAACTGCAAAAAATACAAGAACAGAGACGAAAATACTAAACTTTCCAAGTTTAGTACCCAAACCTTGTTTTTTAAATGTTCTTTTACTCATTTTTGTACAGGACTACAGGGTTGTATCCTGATGCTTCCAGATTTGGAATTTTCTTTGCTGCTGTTCTAGCGTCTCATATAATTGGTGAACTACTAACACTAGTTCTACTTGGCATGGTTCAAAACCCACATATAGTCCAAAGTGGAGTGGTGCTACTTAATTCAGCTGGTGTGATAGTGGGAGCAGGGCTAGTAAGGTAAGAAGAAAAATCTTATTTTGTTATAGTGTTACTGTTAAAATGAACTACCTAAAGAGGAGTTTTCTGAACATTCTGTATTGCAGAAGTCCAATAATGCACAGGCTGTAATGGAAAGCAACTGCAACTGTGCTAAATATGCAAATCAGACACTTAATATCTTTAGATATCAATAAGGATATTGAAGATTCCCCCACTTTTTGCAAATAAATCGAAGATAAAATGGAATAATTATTATCTATCAGCTCACCTGTATTCTTTCACTGAAGCTGACGTGATGATGTGAAATGCTGTTTTCATTAAAGCAGTCTACCAAAAAAAACATTCCTACAGCTTTTAGTAGCTGCTGAAACGTATCAAACACTAAACACTGGTAATGATGGTTTAAAAAAGCAGTTGTTCTTGACTATCTTACTAGTGTTATTCTCCAGTTTGGCCTTTTCAGTCACTTTTTCTACTTGTGCAGATTGAACTAAATAAAAATAATAAATAAAAAGTAGTGTAGTGAATATGTAGGAAATCTGTGGTCCACTTGCTCTATTACTGTGCAAATAAATGATTTTGCATTGTAATTGCATGAAGTTTGAACAGTTTTCCCCTTGTATTTGTCAATAAAGGAATTACTGGGGTTTTTTTGAGGAACTTAAACAGAGTAAATGTGTAACTGTCAAACGAAGTTTTCTTTATATGTGAGCAAGTAGGAGATGCTCACCTGAGTCCCTGCCAGCGAAAATGAAGAAAACCTATTGATGTCAGGTTGTCCTCAAGAAAACCATATGAGTCTTCACAAAGTTGATGATGCTTTGTGTGTTCAAAGTAGATGCCAGCTAATACTTATCAAACAAAGCTAGGTTAATGTCTATTTTTTTTGGTCCCTGCCTAATTTCCGAAAGATGTGTGTTTATCGTTACAAGACAATTATTCCTGCTACCATAGTCTAATGCCTTAATGATAATTTTTAAAAGCATTAGAATGGTTTTTAACCTTGTTTTACAGTAGAGACAATACTAATTAATATTTTTGATTAATCTTCAAAGGCAATGAAGGATGTTAAAAATAGCATTGAGTCTTGGGTTGCTGGGTTTTATTCTGTTGTTTTGGGGTTTTTTTTAATTATAAAGGCTTGAAGTATTTTAGGCACTGAAATTGGCCAGTCTTTCAAAATGTTTCTTCTTATTATTTTTGCTTGATTCTTATTTTGTTATTATTGCTCCAGTGAATTGCTACTCAATCTTTTTTGGTTCTGAAGATGGAGGGAGGGGGTGGTGGTTTCTTACTTTGGAAGCAATACATTTTGGCAACTAAGGTTTATACCAGGTCTTGTCATTTTCAGTTTATCACTGCAGTGTGAACAGCAAACAACCATAGAATTATTTGTGACTGTCCGTAAACATGTCAGGTCTGAATGTTAAGACACTATACCAAAGCCAGAGACAGCCTTCACGGTTGTCTTCTCACTTAGCCCTAAAAATGGACTTTATGTTTGAAAATGTCTATATATACCTACAGGTATAGACAAGAACTGTTTCTATCACAGGCTATAACCAATGACGAGAGCTTGTTTTAATTTGGGGGCTATTGGAATGCAGCAAAAGCCAGTTTAACTTCTCTGTTTCTTTAAGGACCATTGAAGAAATGCCAATACCTTTTAAACTACTCAGTTTTCTTACCTTTCAAAAATACAGCAGCGAAATTCTTATAGTCAATGAATTTTATGGCTTAAACTTCACATGTGGTAAGTGTTCAAAAAGAGAAGTCCATTATAAATAATTTTAATGAGGTGCCGATGCTTATTTTCCTTCTACATACATGTATCTTGATAAAGATAACTTTTGAGTTGTTAAAACAAGCTTATTAATTACTGAAGACTATAATGCCTCATCAGCAAGCTAGACCAGAGTTTGATTCTTTTGTTCTTACCATTTCTCATTCTTTCTCAGTTCTTCATCTTTCTCTTCTTCACCTGTTCTCTTATCCTGTCTTCGGGGGCATTTTGAAAGCTAAGTTTGTAACAGGCTGCAAAGATTTTTTGGAGCAGTGCTACACAAATAGAAGATGAAGAGAATTGCACAATGTAAGATCAAACATCAGTGCAGGGAGTACTGACAGGTAGCACCTGACCAGATGTTTCCCCTAATACTAGTAAGGCTTCAGTTCAACATGTGGTACATATTGAGCAGCTTAGATCTGTCAGGCTGCACATTGCTGGTTGTGAGCAAGATAAGCAGAAAAACATTGGAATCAATCAGGTTGTCAGTGTTAGTAGCTAACATCCATTAATGGGGGTAAAACTTAGGGCTTCAGACCTATCCTAAGATATTTGCGGTGTTGTAGCCAGGTGTCTCTGCTCCTCTCCAAGGCTATATATTCTGTACCCATTAATCTCTCTTGCCCCTCTCTATTACAAGAGCACAAATAGCAACTGCTGGAAAATGACTCCATGACTTTTGATAGTACTAACAAACAGCTTGTTTTTACTGTGCCCTTCAGTCAGTCACCATTTCTTGAATTTTGGAACCACTCAACACATCAAACCCTCTAAGTCTACCACATGGGGCACATTGCTTCTTGAGGCCCTTCCAGATAATGTTTCTGAAAAGCCATAAATCTTTGTTTGGCATAAACAAAAGACAGAGCTCCTAGTGACCCTTTGTTCTGCCCTTCAAAAAGTGTGGCACAGACTAACAGCAAAAACATATGGCTTGTCTGTTCTTATTCCAAAGCGCTGACAAACACTGCTGTGGGTATAGTTAATCATGGAAATTACATCAGGGCTGGGTGTATTAAATACATGAGATAGATAATGAGGTCTGGGTTTTCATTTTACTGACTTATCTACTAAAGAAACTCTTTGTTTCTTTTGACAGGCGGAGCCAACAGTTCCACTGCAAATAATGCTGCATGTGTTTTCTCTCAAGGTGGTCAGTTCATTGACAAAAACTTCCCTGGTGCCTTGTCCCGGTTCACAATCGATTTCCTGATACTCTACGCTTTTTTACCAGTACTTGCCATTGTAGCAATTCTAAGCTTCAAAATAAGAGAGAGAATTATTGACAGGCAATAAAAAAGTAGGAGTTCCAACGATGTCTAATGCAACACTTGTAACTTTATTATGGCCAAAGGCTTAAATTATTGGATTTTAGATAGTATTTAAGTGATTACCCATTCATCTCATGTTTGTTTCCATCTTGAAAAACAATTTTTTGTCTTAAGAGTGTGAATGGGCTTCCAGATCTTGGTATTTCCACTCCTTTCCCAGATCAGCCATAATCAACAGTATTTCATGTTTTAAAGGACTTTTTGAAGTTAATTTTGTTAGCTGTTGCTGACAATTTCTAACAATGTAGCAATGGTGCTCCAATTTTTTTTCCTCGTTATTTTGGTTTTTGACTATTACCAATAAGCAGAGGGGTACAACTGCTAGTAAATCTCATTTCTTAGGACACAGAATCGTATTTTAAGTCCTATGCTTTGTTTTGATACCATTTTAGGGATTTGTAGAAAGGAAGCAAACCCAATATGTGTAAAGACAGAACAAAGAAGTCACTCCACATTAATCTTACACAAATTCTACAACCAACGAGTACAGATTTTGAAGCAGTATCAAAGTTACCCAACATGTTTTTGCCTTTTGAATGATGGTACATCAGTGAAGAGAGTTATTTATATCTATTCCTTCTTTCAAGTTCTAAATCTTGTTTTGAAAACAGTTTGTGAATTACTAGAAAACAAATTTGTTTGTTTAATAATGTTTTGTTTTTGTGTAATAAAATGTCAATGTAACTAGGGAAAAAGTATAAAAGTTGTTTGTCAGTTCTTGGAAGCAATGTCATTTTTGTCTTTGGAAATTGTTCTTGTGGGCCTCTCAAAACTGAAGGCATGAGAGACACAGAATTCCTAAATTTTGTAACTTATTTTCATGTTCAGTGAAGAAATTACTTTTTGCAGAGGGATTGCTAGAGATTTCTTCAAGTATATTTGTATCTTGAAATTCCATAATTGTGTAATTAGTTTTATATGATAGTTTTGATATGAGGCACTTCGTAATGAAGAATTTTAAGAGGTAATGCAATATTTTCATCTAAGTGTGAGGCCAAGATTTTTTCTAATATCTTTATGTATAAAATTCAGAGATACAAAAGTTTTATCAGAAAAACAGTTGGCGAAAAAATATGTTAAAAATAACAACTAACTTTGAAAGAGCTGGAAAGACACCACATTAAAACTAATGTGGTCTCCCCCATTTTTATTTGCATGTAGGGCTGATCTGGTCTGCCAAGTGACAGACTTTTACTCTGACAAGTCTTAGCTCTCAAGAGACACCTCTGGCTTTATTCTAGATTGTCTTGTGTATTCTCAGAACACTCAGTCCATCTCATAGTTGGGAGGGTGTCCATGGACAAAACCCATACCTAGTTTACCCTAGGATTTCACAAGTTTAGTCTGAATGTGAATCAATAATAGTTCCAGCACTAGCCAAATATCTGTCAAATGAATTAGATGACTTCCTAGCATTTGAATATGACAGAAATGTCCATCTTCTAAACTCTATGCAAAGAGTTATTACAACATTATACTTTGCAAGAAATAATTCCTTTATTAAGCTATATGATTCTGAAACAGAGATCTGGATCCAGGTTTTTTCTGCCAGGTTTTTATTTATTTATTCAAATATATCAAACAATAAGCAGGTATTTCTTAAGATTTGCTTTTGACTGATATATGCAAAGAACTAGAAAAAGATGCCCACCACGCTCTACTACACAGTTTCATATTTTGGGTGTGAAAACTTGTTTATATTTAAATACATATTTAGGGCAGAAGTATTTAAAAATAAACCAAATAATGTGTTATAAAATAGGTAGAACTGACTAATGCCAGTCTTTATATTCAAATCCATCTGTAAGCAATCTATAATTCTTGCCTCCCCACTTTTTAAAACTGTGCCAGTGCCGAGATACACAAATTTGGACTGAATGAACAGCTCTTTTTATGAAAAATACCAAGAGGGATGCTTAATAAATACTAATTTTGATGTTTGATAATATGTATTTTCAACTGCATCAGATGAAATTGCTAGTGTAATGTTAAAATAATTTTGTAAATGTTGTTAAACTGAAGACACCTACAGCAGCTCATCAATCGGAGTCAAAATCCATTTCTTTCCAGGATTTAGAGGCATTTCTTTTGTACTGTTCAAGTTCCTAAAACAGAAACATAAATACATATTAAACTAATCTTCTCATTACTAAAAATTGCAGGAAATTTAAATTTTTAATTGGCTAAAGTATGTATAAGAACTTTTCAATGTAGAAAAAATGTACTACATTTATATTTAACAAAATTATATTGAAAGTGCTGTAAATTTGCCACATTTGCTCTCATATAGGGAGAAAGATTTTATTTATTTATGCCTAGATACTTTATAGGAGAGAGAAAATTTTGCCTTTTTTCTTAGACATTCAGATTGAGAAACCAGGCTCCCTATAAACATACAGAAATATAACAACGCACTTTTTAAAAAAAGAAACCAGAACTACACACATTATTTAAGGTGCTGCTGTTCCGTGGATTGCAAGTCAGCATCTGCATGTAAAAATGCAAAGCCAATGTGGTTATTAAAACTATCCATCTTTTAGCTAGATTATTAAAAGCAATCAGAGGCTTAAATTGTGGAGGTATAAAGCAAGCAAATTAGGTATGAAAGATGAGGCAGGCTACATTTTGCTGTACCTGAGGTCAGCGGAGGTCTAGCAAGGCAGACAAATGACCTCATTTCAGTCAGATGTGCTACTGGGAACTCTGAAGCCTGTAATAAGAGGTTCTAGCAACATTACTAAACAACAGTTTCCTCTGCTGAATTTTATGTAGTGGTGTCTGTGGTACTGTCAGGAATTATTTCTGAAGATTTTTTTTAAGCAAAAAAATTAATTTAGGAAGCACTACAATTGCTTTTCGTTCATTTAAGAGTAAGGCTTCCAACGTATTTACAGGAAGATGATGCTCTAATAAGGTTCTGCTACAGCTAAGCATGTACTGCTTGCAAGACAAGAAAAGTCACCGTATTTTACTTACATCAGGAAGGAGGGGGACATAAACCAGTGATTATAATAAATGTAGTGCAGACCCTCAAAAGTGAACATGTATTTTATGATTATTATTTTGATTTTAATAGAATAGACTATATTTATATATAGAATTCTATATTTAATAGAGTATTTTAATATGATGGAGGAAGGGAGGTCTTGCTGTAGGTATGCAGGTACCAGAACTGACAAAAATAACAAAATTCCCACCTGGTGAATTTAATATTAGTATTAACTCTCAATCCAGAGCACAGAGAAGAAAATAAAGGTCAGAGCAACAAAGCAATCAATTATCTTAAGATTGTATGAAAATAATAAATGGAATTTTCTCTCAGGAAATAACTGTCAGAAGTGCAAAGTTTTCAGAAAACACCACAGATATATGTCCAGTAAGAAGATTTTTAGTTAGTGCACCTTCTTCCTGATGCTTGCAGAAGTCTAATTTTACAGGTTTTTAACTCAATAGTTACTTTAGAATATACTGTGTCTAGTCTAAATCTAGTAAGTCACATTATTAGATAGAACTCCAGTAGTACCGAGCTGTTCTATCTCTAAGCCGGTCTTTACTCAGTATTTTCACTCCCTTATTATTAGTATAAAGCAATTTTGATCTTGGAACATACAGATCTGTTGGAAACTTGCCAACAGTTAGGAATAGAAAGAATACTGTGATATTTTAAGGAGCACATGTAACCTGCTTTATGCTAAGTAAGTAATTTCAATTGTAACAACTTTCTGAAAGGCTTCAGGAAGGGGTAAAATTAGACAATGAAGTTTTACATATAACCACAGTGCTGTCTGGGGGTCATGTCTACAGGTGTTGGCTAAATAATTAGCCTTACAGACTAAACTATTTCAAGAGAGAGGCAGATAATTTAGCAGAATTTATTTTGCCATAATTTTAACTAGCCTAGAAAGCAATTCAGTGTAAAGTCAATCCAAAACAATGCAAAAATGCAAATTGTCAAACCACAGCATATCTTAAGACTGTGCAGCTCTTCCACTACATACAGAAGTACAGAACAAAATTATCAAAATTTGGTTTGGATGTATATCTAGGTAAGGCCAACATTTAAACGATGAGAAATGCAAGAAAAAGAAAAATGGATTAAATAGGAGGATATTTACCAAAAAAATAATCTTTAACAAATCTCAGTGATTCAGGAGTTAAAATGCTGTCAGGAAAGTACACTTTCTTAGTTTATGCACAAAACAGAAAGTAAAATATATCCCCATAAGTCAGAAATGTAAAGGAAAAATCTTTCAAATACTATCTAAAGATCACTCCAGAGACCCTCTTGGAAAAGGGCACCTTCCTGCTCAGAAAGTTCTATACTACAAACATAAGCAGAACTGTAGAATATACTGCAATCATGCAATCAGCTAAGAGATCTCCCCAAAGTGAAAGAAGGTCCTGCAAAAGAATATATCTTAAAGTACTCCAAAATCTTCATGCTAGCATTATACTATGTTTGATTTGTGGGTAGCAACTATAGGGGGCAGAGATCAGATTTACGAGAACTTAACAATTGCAATTTAAATGTGCTTTGAGCGTGCTCCGAGTGTTTAAACATTATTAGTGCTAGCAACTTATCACAGATGCCTTAACACTGGCATAAAGTGGATTTAAATTTTTTTTAAACCTTAACGCTTCTGTGTTTCTGTAAATTCTTCATCTGTCAAATGAGGAAGATCACACCTAATCTCATAAAGGGATTGGGAAGAAAGACTTAAATGATGTTTGTGAGGCACTCAGATAAGATAACATTCTCAGAGGAAAAAAAATTAATACTTTTGTGTTCATTGAAGTGTCTGAATGGCAGGTTGAGAAATAAGGTACATAAAGAATAAGGATGATGAAAAGAAATACTGAACAATTGAATTGAGACTTCACCAAAATAGTATATGATCATGTAATTAAAGACAATACTGTAATGTCTACAAACAAGAAGGAAAAATTAAGATTGTAGGAAAAGCCTTAATTGTTGCATTTCCTCAGTTCTGAGTGACTGATATGACTTTAACTTTACTTTTCAAGCAGTTTCTTACTAGAAGTGCCCTCAATCTGGCACATGGCGCAAACAACCAAGCACTGAAATACTGATTAAAAATCTTCAGCACCTGGTGCTCTTTAAGTTGGTTTAAAAATGAAATCTTTTTTACCCCCTTGGACACGCTTTCATGTGAAAACAAGAAATCTTGTTCTTGGCAGTTGAGTAAACATCCTAAATTACTTTTTCTTCACATTATGAAGAGAAAAAGAAAGGTGGTACTGCTTAGTTACCCAGGTTAAAGTAGGTGCCTGTCATACTTCTCTGCCTGGTAACACTGGTCTGACCAAGGAGGTTCATGGCACAGTATGCAATTTTCTGTTTCATTGAATAAGTCTGAAATTGTCTCCTGAAGTTCAGCAATATGTTCATGTCATCAAAGTATGTTGAAAAAACCCGGCTCTCATTCTATTGGCCAGTCCAGTCCCCATCTCAGACAGATTGCTGCAGATCTGACATGGAGGTGACATTTAGCCAAGTGACATGGTTAATTAGGTCCTTCCAATTTTAGGGTAAATAAGACTATTCTTCCTTGTGAGATGGGGTAGAACCTTCTTGAATGCATGCCTTGTTAAAGTCTTAAAAGTTACAGCCCTGTTCTTTAAGATCTGGTGCCATTACTTCTTGTTAGCTGACATCAAATGGCACCAGGCATCTACTTTTTTTGGAGTATACTTCAATGGCATGAGGCTTCAGCTAAAACTGGCACCAATCCCTAAGTAATAGCTCTGTGTAACAAGGACCAGTCAGCGTGAACTTCGGCACTGGATGACCTAAGTACCTGTGTAGACTCTGCAGTTCTTTGAGCTCAAGGTTGGCTTTATCAATTGCATCAATGAACGAAGCTGCAGTCAAATGAAAGAAGCTGCAGATCAGAAAGATCCAAGAACCTATTTTGAGTATTAGCAGTGAAGGCAGAACAGGAAATAAAGAAAAAGACATCTTAGGGAACTTACATCTGTGACACAGAGCGTTTCCAAAGGAAACAGAGCAGACATCCCCATGTGCCATCTCACTGCTACAAACATTTAGAAGGAACTAAGGAACAAGACTTTCACGCTTCCATAGGTGCTTACAGATATAGGCGGTGTATGTGTAGCTCCGATCAACAATATTATTTTAAATGATCCTCACTCTTGTTCAAGTTACGTGTGTAGCAAAAATGAAATTAATGTTACCTTAAGGCATCAAAGGCCAAAAAGCTAAGAGGGAATGGAGAGAAATGGATGACAAGTTTGCCATGGTGTATATGGATGAAGAGTTAACCAAAATCCAGACATTAAAGGCCTAGTAAGTATGCAAAATGAATGTTTTTCCTGAACCTTGAAAGCCTTGTGCAAAGAGCACAAAATTCCAGTAAATCCCGGAGAGAATCTGCTAGTTAAGAATGACATTAAAAATGTAAATTCCGAAAGGGTCCCTGGTGCTGTATTCTCTCTCTCAGAGTTTAACTGTAGAGAATAAAAAGGCAGTAAACAATTGCAACAGCACAATTTGATATAAACCTGTACTATGTATGTCTGTGGGGCAAGAACTAGGAAAAGAATTCTGAAAAGGCATAGTTGAGAAAGGGAGATGTGCTCCATCTTGAAGAAAGGCCTCAGAGAGCTTTCCAGAGCAAAAATGTTTAGAAAGAGAGTGGCACATGTCATAGTCAAATCTGAAAATATTAAGGAGGCAAAATAATCTGGTCTAAAAGAAAACACTGCTGTGGCTGAATTCTGATAAGCTGGACTTTAAACTTCTACAGCCAAAAAGCATCTCAGATAAATACTTGCTGACAAAGAGTACCTGGGAGTCAGCGGGGTACTTTCTCGATTTTGTACTCTTCTTTAAAAAAACGTTTTTCTCATTTTATCCTTGAGAATTCAACCTTTTACCCTGCTGGAATTCAGGTAAACCCTTCAACCATGGTTACAAAGTTGGAAATGACTTATTTAAGCTTTGTATCGCCACAGTTATCTGTAAATCTGTTACAGTATTATTGCGCAATCCTGACCGAGTCAGTCAGGTAGGCTGGTTCTACTATCAAACACAGTGACAGAGGCTGTGTTTTGTTTCCATTGCTGGTTTTGTGTTTATTTTTCTTTTAAAGCTTATCTTTGAGATAAACAAGCAAACTGGTTATCACTTGGAGTCCAAAGTAACATATTAATTAACCGAAAGTAACCGAGAAAAATGATAACATGAAAACATTCACTGTTATCACATGAAACTTTAATTTTGCATTATGTCCCATGATTCATTAGCAACATGTTGCATATTAAACATCTTAATTTACTGTTCATCCTACAACAGACTCCATGAGACTCTATAAAGAATGTCAGACTTATGATGCATTTAAAATGTTGCTTTAAAAATCAGGATTTTTGTGCCACTTTTCATTTAACTGAGAAATACAAAGCCACTTCAAAAAACACTGCAACTAGAGAGTTCTTTTCTTTTAGATGTATATTTCTATCTTGGTGCATTTCAAATTCTTGGAGTATAAAACATTTTAATAATGTGCAAATAATCTTGTAGAAATTGAACTTCATCATAGAGAAACTTAGGAAATAGCTGCAGATAACAAAAGTAATTTTCTCTTTAATGCTCAAATTACTTGTCTTAGTCCAACTAAAAGAAGCTACACTGGTTTGTAATGCCCTTGAACAGATTAAGATTCTAAAAGCCAGTCTTTTTGTTTAAAACCAGAAAATTAATAATTTCCTGTATGATTTAATCAATGCATACCAGTATCTTCTTTTGCAAGACATTATTATCTAAAAATAACAAACCTAGTACAACATATAGCTATTTTCAGATATGTAGATATACTGAGTATTAGATTGTATAATAAACTCCAAAGGAAGCGAGCTTTACAGATTTTAATGATTTTTAAGACTGCACTCGATGTAACGGAAATTCAGAACTGATGCCTACATTAACAGCATATTACAGGTAATGTGCAAGTTCAAAGGCTGCAGAAGATTCTTGAAATTTCTTTATTCTTTGAATAAATCTTGGATTGATTTTAACAGACCCATACCCGTGATATCGATGAAGACTATTACACACAGTACTGCTACTCAGGTGGTGTTATATACTGATGGCTATAAGGCAATGTTTTAACCTTCATCTAGTTTTGCCACAGAATTTTTCTATAAAAGTAATTCACCACTGATCTAGAGAAATGCAGAAATACTTCAAAATTAATAAGAAAAAATAAAACACCCCTTCCCCTCTAAAGGTCTTCCCTGGAATTCAGAGGTTAAACCATGTGGTTAACAGAAATTAAAGAAAAAGTAAACAGCCCCCACCCCAGACCTTGATATTACTTCCTAGACTTTCTGTTAGTCAACACCCAAATGAGAGTACAGGGTGCAGAAATGAAAAACATGACTGCCAAGAAAGCTTGAAAGTTTTGCTTCAATATTATTTTAGTGAAGTAATTCTGAAAAACAGAGAGAAAATTTGAATTACTAAGTTCTAAAGAAACTCAAAGCCAAAACGCTAAGATCTGACAATGCTCTAGCAGCTTAATATCTACCAATGGAAAAAAACCCAAACGCACAACCTAAGCTGAAATCTAAAGCTGAAGTTATTTAAAGGCAAAAATGGGAGTACAAATATATTCTACAATTAGTTCAGCAATGCTGGTGGTTCTGGAATACCTGACGGTGAACAGCAATTGGAGAATTACCACACACCTGGTTTTTCTGAGCTCTCATGACATCAACTTCATACTCAGCGTATTGTATATCCTGTGCAGGGTCCTTGGTATCTTGTAAATCACAGGAACTCTAAAAGAAGAAAAGACAACAACCCAAATGACAGAATTTATCTTCTGTTCTTTTAATAAGAAAATGCCACGCTGTAGATCCAATGGAAGTATTTGCTTTTAATACAAATATATTAAAATCTTGCATTTATGGAAGAATTTTGTACTATGGGACACAGATTAGTTAAAAGAGCTCTTCTATTAGTAAAATGATGAGAAAGTAATAGTGCAGCTAGATCTTAAAGGAAAGAAAACATACTTATTTGATAGTTATTTATTATTCTCGAACCTCAAAATGAAAGTATCTTTTCTGGTCCATAACATTTGGGCATAGTTGAGGTTGCTCTTGCTAAAGTATTTAATATTCATGAATAGAACTTCATTCTGGTTATCAGAAGCCTTACTTCAATAGCTGAGAAATTGATTACTATCTTTTTGCCAAATATCTGAATTTTCATTTACTAACCTTGAGGGAACTATAACTAAAATTCCAAACAATACACTAACAGAAAGAAATACCATCAAATAAAAAGGTTTTTTTTTTAAAATGTCATCCTGCACATTTCTCCTTATTTATAACAAATGGAGAATAGCAAGAAGGCAATCATACCAATGATGGAATAAAATAAAGCAGAATTATACTTCTTAGATGAGGCAATGCAAAAAGAAAGTTACAATGCATATAAACACCTTAGGAGTTTCAAGCATACTTTGGAACCAAAACAGAGGACTGGGAATCTATTTGGCAAATGTTTAAATCTTTAATTAGACCGATAAACCAAGGAACACTGATGGAGCTTGCAAGGTGAGAAGTGTATTAATTTCTCCAGCTGTTTCAGGGGGAGTTCAGATATTACTGGGGTGGAAGAGATGTTTGTTTACTGTGCTTTTAAAGGCTATGAGGAAAAACAACATGAAAAATGTTCTGTATAGTTTCTGAAAAGTAAAGTTTAGTCTTTATCTTATTGGGGCATCTTATCCAGAGAATGGCATCTTTCCTAACTACTAAATATAGGGAGGTGACTGAAAATGTAGAAGCTCTTAACCAAAGCATCACTGCATACAAATCTGTATGTTTTAAAAATGTATTAATTAAAGGGAACTGCTGAGTGAGACTGAAATTCCAGTCAGTGGACTCAAAAGACAAAAAAAATCAGTAGGGATATTACTACTATTCTGTTAAAAAAAGCAGCTGTGCATCTGGCATGTAATAAATACCCACCTTGGGAGGAAATGTTTTCTCAAACACTTTTTTCCACAGTTCCAAAGGTGTGTTTGCACGCATCTTTCCGATATCACTATCAGAGGCAGGTGGCGGTCCTAAGGGTTCCAGCACAACGTAAGTCAAGTATGTTGTCATAACAGCATAAAATATAAAATAATTTTGCATAATGATCCATCTAATTTAGTCTTTTATCTTCTACAGAGACAAGATGCAACAAATTTGAATAAAACATTGATCTCCTACCATGAAATGGGCTGAGAGGCATTGTATACCGTATTTTCTTTTAGATCTAAGCTTATTGGTACTTTAGTATTTGACGTAGTCCTGACACTTTACTAAACTACTTTAAAAAAACTATACAAATAATTCTCAATAATATACTGAATCGTGATTTTAAAATTTATAAGCCATTTCCTTCAATAACTGATACAGATGTGCTATAATTAATTTATCTGCTTAAAATGTTCTTCTCATTTTCAAAACAATTAAGCAACAAACACAATGAACAGGGAATGTCCTAACCTATTTGGCTCAGCGAATCCAGGCCTGCTGGTATAAACAGAGGTTTGCTGGGATCCACTGATACAGATTTGCTAAACAGAAAAAAGAAAGTGTATCAAGCGAGCATTTAGCAATCAATGAAAGATTACATTATTCTAGCCAAGACTAGGCTCTTACTGGGCTTTGCATACCAATACATGTAAATAAAAAAGTACTCAATTCCAGTGGTAACCATGTTTTCAATTCATTGCTTTGGGGAGTAATCACTGTCCTGTGCAGACAGAGGCAGATGAGTTACAGGACTCCAAGTCCATGAACAAGAACCTTTCAGAGATCATATTTAAGAAAAAGAAAAAGTTTTGATGATTAAAATATTTTTATTAAGTAATTTTAGACTCTGGGCAAGACATTTAATAGTTGAACAATAATGTTACCTTTTATCATAGCCAAATGCCAAGTGATTAATAAGGACACGGGCTTTCAGCAGAAGAGCCTCAGATTTACTGGTAAACTAAATGAATCAAAAAACAAAATACACATTATGACCTTCCCTCCTAGAAATATTAAATTATGCCATCTACAGAGAGGATAGAGCCTTGCTAATTCCTGACCTCAATAAATTTGGTATATGTTCACTGAATTTACTAGAATAAGAATGTCACACTCCCTTTCCAAAATATGAGTGTATTTGTTACTGAATATATTGATCAAGAAAGATTAAATGAACAATAGCATAAAGATTAAAGACTGAATTTTAAAATACTGATTCAAAATCTTTTGTCCGAGACTAATGAGTTATTAAGATTTTAAATTAGATAAAAAAGTATCCAGAATACCATAAACATTTAGAAACGTAATGAATAACTATATAATTGTTCTCACGTCATAAAAGCAGCTTCAAAGTGGCAGAATGGCACAGATTTATCAGACAGCAGTTCTCAGAATATATTCTCAAACAACATTCCTGTCTAAGGGCTCTTATATTCTAATAGATTCATGTCTTTGAGAAAAAAGTCAGATCCCTACTGTGGAAAATTAATTTTCTCCCACTCATTTCAATGACGATCAAGATTTAGCAGCCAAAGAGTTTTAGGATTCTGGTTTTTAATTTTTAATTACAATAATGCTTAAATACTTAAAAAAAGAGATCAAGACAGTTATAGTCTCAGTTAACAATAGACGAATTCATGTCAATTCACATCGAAGTAAAAAAAGCTATATGGGTTTACATGGATGCAAAAGGACATGCTGTGATTATAAGAATTTAAAGCAAACATAAGTTGTTTTGCTAATCACTAAGCTACTATCAAATATGATCTATTTCATAAATGATAGTTGATACAATTAGACCCATCTTCTGATGCAGAGTGGGCCCAGGAGGCAGCATTTTTAGACTGTGAATCTCAGCATGCATGTTTCTGCCTTAACAATCACTTTTGTCCATCCTCCTTTCTCATACCAAAAATAAATTTGCCAAATACACAGTAAACTCAAGACAGGAATTAAGCTGGCTAAGAGATAACTATTTTTATTTAGTTTTTGTTGATACTGGGAATTGTGTAGCTTGTTTATTCACAAAGCATGTCCATCCATCCCCTGCCAATACCTGTACCTCATTAACAGGTAGCCTTATGAAGAAAGCTACTGTAAAACCAATTAAATCCCACTTTCTCTGGGAGTTTTACATTTGTATTTTTTAAAATATTGTTTTATAACAGAAATACTGTTCATCTTCTCTATGCTTGAATAGAAAGTGAACATACACACCACTAATGATGCTCCATAATAATGTGAAACAAATCGAAGTGTCTTGCTTATTATTTTCCTCAATTCAGAATCAAACTCCTGAAAAAGTTGATATTGGAACATATTTTTGTAAGAAACAAACCCCAAAATATTACAGTTAGAACTTTTTTTTTTTTTGGTATAAACTGCAAAGCATTTAGTCTACAATATATGAGGCTTTCAGCTGTCAGCATAATTATATCTTAAGACAGAATCAGTAACAGCCTACTCTGAAAAGAAATGTCACAATTTCCCTTTGTTTCTTTTTTACAGAGGGAGCCTAATTCAGGCAATATGTTAGTCTAGAAAAAGTTTCTTAATTGGGAATGTGTATTCAATTTTCAATTACTTGGATTTTGTTTTAAATTTTTAGAAGTGCTGCCTACTGTAAGAATAAGGATTTTTTTCTTTTTGTGAAAATATTTAAGTAAATCTTTGGGTATATGCTCTCTAAAGTCTCATACCTGCCAGACTTGAAAGGTGCATAAAAATATCTTTTCATCAATGTTCCTTTAATGTAAGATTATACAGATGGCCTTCTCTGGATAAAGTGGGTGAAAACATGGTCCAAATGAAGCCTGCAGGAGTCTGTCCATTGACCCCAAAGGAACTAGGTTGTTAGGTTTTGCTTATTACATGAGAGTCACTGACTTTTAAAGAGATCATGGCTCAGCATAAAGCTTCGGTATGAGAGAAGGCAGTACTATTGACATTTTTGTCCTCTCCCCAATAAAAGATGAAATTACTTACTCCCTTGTCTCTAAAATCTTAAAAAGTACTTTAAAAGAAGTTCCAGACCACAATGACAGTTTACTGTTTGTGCTGTCACAATGACCAAAAGGTCTGATCAGCTGACTGGAGAGACACTCCTCTTTCACTGCCACATGCTTAGAGCTGCTGTGAGAAGGGACACATGGAGCTGGATTTCTCTCATTATAAAAGTAAGTCATCAACATGCTATTTTCTTGCTTCCCTCTTTGGTCTGCAGCCACTTGCGTCTCAACATTTTCCAAGTACATCTCAAAAATCACCAGTTTGGGGGTGTTTTGTGAAGGAATGACAGTATGCTGTTGGATGGAAATATTTATTTTTGTGGTAGAACACTGGCTGGCCATACTTTTATTCAAAAAGATTATTATTATCTTAGTGAAATTTTAGGGTATACAACATTTACTGGGTATATTTTAATTATTTAAAATCTATAGAAGTATTACTTACATGAAAAATATCATATTTGCTTCCAATTATCACCAAGGGTATTGGAAAAGGGTCAACTAACTCATAATCCTATTCAAAAGAGATCGGACAGTTAAGCAGTGTAAACAAACTAAAGAAGATTACAACTGTTAAAACAACTGAAATGGGTTAAAATTAATTCACAGAAGACAAGGTTTTCAGAACTTTAAATTTGATGAATAAACTTTAATGCAATATCCATACCATGTTCTACAATTCTCTCATTTTCTTCAGAAATGGTCAGGAAATAATCCTTGTGAGCAGGCAGAACTCCTACTGGCATAAAAGGGCTCTTGCACTATATACTCTAATATTAGATGGGAAGGGAAGAGAGGAAAAACCTCATGTATTCCAGCCAGACTGGATTACTAGAAATGGCTTTTTGACACATTCCTTGCATAATATCTAAAGGAATACAGACAAAATCTCAAGAAAAATAAGTGGAATGATTTGCTTGTGTCACACATTTTTCCCTCCTACATCATGTTTTCCAAACTCTTAAAAAATATTTAATATTTTCCTGTTGTCCATATGAAGTGAGATAATCCCCTCATACGTTCATGCAAGCTGCTTTGGTTGCAGCAGAGTGGAAAAGAGATGTGTTCTAACAGAAGTTGGCCTAACTGTTCTCTTCTAAAACCAGTTATTTTGCATACAGGTTAAATGAAAGCCAGGATGTTGAAAAGAAGCTGAAGATACTGAAAATCCTCTTCTTGGAGAGGAAAAATTATGGCTTCACTCATACATTGTGAAGGCAAGAGCTCTGAGCAAAATTATTGTAACTGCGTATATAGAATATAGAACTGAAAAGAATAGTTTTAGTTTCTTAACTAAGAGGAGAAATTGGGATAATGTCAGAAAAATTAAAACAAGCATCTTTTGACTGTGGAATTAATTTTTGACTATGGAGTACTTTAGGTACATCCAGCCTGTTTAAACAAAGTCTGCAACTGATACATTTTATCATCTTAGCCAGTAATTCTTTAGCCAAACCAATGGAATATATCTAATCCTTAAAAATATAATCTAAGAATTTCATCAATTTCTGTTTATCAAAAAAATACGTTTCACTATAAAAAGGCAAATAAAAATCTGCATAAACTGTCATTTAATGTGACTATAATACTCAGTATTTTCTCCCAGAAAACTGACACAATTCTTCCTTGAACAATGATGAAAGTAAAAAGAGAACCAAGGAGTAGCATAAAATTTTATTTGCGTTGAAAGATAAATAGAAATTCTAGTTTATAAGGTATAATTGTGTTCCCTACAGGACAAGAATAACAATTCTCTTCTTAATAATCAATGGCATTATTATTTTTACTTCATTTCAACAAGCTTGCAGTTTTCTGAGATGTAAACCCCTATATGTAAACCTGACACTGTGGTCATGATTCATTGCGAAATGTGGTTGTCGGCATTTTGTTTTTGTGTATTAGCTTCTCTAAAAGTAAAAAACAAAATCATAATCGAGATCTCAAACCCTATACTCTAAATCTACTGAGTGTTTCCTATGTTGCTTTCTCATAAATTTTGAGTTTCTTTTAAATTTCTGGGCTTTATATGCATTTGCTGTATTAAAGCATTTTATAGAAGGTACAGTAACTAGATTTACATGCCAAGTCTTTTGAATTGTTGAATACTTATTTATGCATTATATACACACAACATTTGCAGAGGTTTAATGCACAATGACTTTTCATTTCTATTGCGCATAATCTAGTTTAGCTTTTCCAGAGATTTAGTTAGCAATTATGTTTAAAGGACTGATGTTAACATTTCTGAAACTTTATAATTTAATTAGTTGTCAGATTATCAAAAGGCATTGAGTTTGTGATAGACATTTAAATAAATGCAAAGTATATAGTCATGTTGATGGCTGTTATAACTATATTCTTTGCTTAAATTTGTACCTTCAGCTAGTCTCTTGCTAGATGACTTTTGTACATTCTAGTTTTCATCTTCATTTTAAAAAGATGAGGGGGGAAAAAAAAGCAAACTGCTACTCTAAAACTATTTCTTTTGATTGGTGTAACATGCCATAACAATCACATTAGATATCTAACAAAAAGATATAAGAAACCTTCTTTCCTTGTTTCTGCTCTTATTGAATTTTTATTAAATTGCTATAATTTTCCAGTGAACAGGTTCATCTACATCAAATGGATTTTCAGTCATGCATAAAAATCTGAAAGAGTTGTTTATGATTTTCAAAAGCATTATCTTTAACTGTATAAAGGCCTGTGACATCTGGAGAAAATATTAGAAGTAACTTACTGGGTGATCCCTCTGCAGACTGTTCCGCATCCTCTGTTTAAGTTCAGCAGCTACTTCAGGATTTGTCTTTTCTAGTTTGGCTAAAATTTTGTTCACATGGTTCCTGGTGACCTGCAGAAGGTTCTCCATAGTAGTCCAGAGTTCATTAGGCTTGGACAGATCCAATACAAGAACTACAGAAAAGGATCTATTAAAAAGGCATTATTTGGTTGCATATTTAGTGCATGAGGCAATCAACATTTTCATATAAATCTGTACTGTACTACAAATGTGAAATACAAATGCTGAGAGAGAATTAGACGTGACAGCAAAGGAAGATGGCTTCAAAGGATACTCTGCACTCTGAAGAAACCTTTCCCTTGTCTCTTTTTAGAACTATTATTTTGGCAACTTTCCATCAGAATCATGGGGGGACTGCATTTATCAAACATTCTTTTAAAGCAATAAAATATGCAAATATCCTCAACCCATTTAGCTCCTTCTTCCTGTATGACCAGGCATTTATACTGTCATGTATCCCTGCCATCTCATAACTCTACAATCCCAGATGAAGCAATGTTAACCAAATAGTTAGGATCTTTCCTAACTATTAATATATTGGAAAGTTCTCTACTTTCATTATTCTTTTGTAATATGAAAGGGAAATGAGAACTGTTTTACATCTAATCTTCTTGCCTTCCAAAACCCTGTTTCCCAAACCACTAACTGTATTAAAATGCAACTGTAAAGAACATCACAAATGCAGTCACTTGAATGGATGCAATCATTCCATCACATTCCAGCCTGACTTGAAAAAGGGGATTCCAGACCAGAGTGGTATTAGAAAGGCTACAAAGCGAAGTGATTGTCCAATTTCACTTTAAAATGCTGTGGGTGGAAAAAATCTGGTGAAAAATCTCTTGATGAAACTAGATACAGTTCATGGAACTTTTAAATAAGCAAATTGCTTGACGACAGAGAGATGAGAAAGCCAGTGAAAAGCACTTAAGCTGAAATGGCAGAATTTTTTTACTAGCTTGTTAAAATATTGCCTTATGAACAGAGGTTCATTGTTCTTACAGAATGTTGCTATCCCACTAAGGAATCTTAAGATTATTCATGTCAGTAAAAAGGGAGAAAAAGACTGATGGAGGTGAAGATCGGTTAATTTAATTTACAAGGGCTGAAAAATGATAGTTAATTTTTTCTCTCCCAAGCTCTTCTAGAAACATGCCGTGTTTTATTTTTATTCTGTCTTAGTCTCTGAGCAAATAATGGCATAGTAGCAAATGTACTTGATAAAAATGGTATCCTTCCTTTTGTTTTCCCCACAGAAGTTAAAGCTCACTACCAATGAAATAAAGCAATGCATCATAATACAAAACTTATCTTTTGATCCTTTTCTCCCCTTCCACTTTAAACTCCATCTTCCCTAATCAAAAACCCCATAAAATGCACCCCCTAACACCCTCTCATTTCTTTATGCAACTTTTCATGCATTTCTTCTTCCTATGCTATTCATTTACCTTAATGGATTTTTCTCACTCTGTTCCCTTAATTTGATCTTATTTGAAAACTAAAGGAAACACGAATTGAGTTCAATAGCTCTAGTCCCTCTTGGAAACATCACCTCTCTGTTACTTGATCTTCTCATTAGATGGTCATTTCCAAAACATCCAGAGATTTTTTTGGTCACAATTTTTTGCCTTGTTTTTCACCCTAAAATACTGTCCCTCACAGAAAGAGCATGTTTGCTTACAGATATGTTTGCATACAGAAGTAGGAAGCAAGATTTTATTTTTCACATGCCCCTAAGTTGCTTTTTCTGCTCTTTCACTGAGCATAAAGATATTATGTCTTCTCTTTTTCTGTATGTCTTGTTCTATGTGCGTAAGGGCAACGTACTTCCTCCATGTTACCACTTTTTTTGGTTGAGATTACTGCGAACTTGGTTTATTAGGAGAAAAGTATGAAAAGGAAGGTCAAAGTATCAGTGGTACTACAATGATTTTTAGAAAAAATCATAAATGTTCTACCTTACATTTTGAAAGAGATTCTCACAGTTAAGAGTCTAGAGATTTACTTATGTTTGAAGGAAAGCTGAAATTAACTCTGGAACTGTAATATTTACACTCACCTTATGTTGTGGCTAGTGATTGGTATTCGAATGAGTTCCAGTAATGAGGTTCCACCACCTAGTTCCCAAAAATGAGCTATATCTTTAGGCTGTAAAAGAGTCTCTTTATGTTAGAAACGTGTGCTTCCATGCAATACCAAGGAAAAATCTTCATCTGGTAAACAGGCTTCTCATGCAAGTGACTCAGAACAAGAACACATTTCACTAGTATTTTCTAAAACCAAAATCAAACACAAAATTCCCCATGTTCAATTAATCCCATATAACACCTAGAAAAACTCCTGGCATGCCTATGACTGTCTTGATAAATGGCTACCGTAAAGTAAAATAATAAGGAAGGAGCATGATTACTGATAAATGTTAAAAAAAAAATAAATTAGGTTCACTTTCTTTTTGGTTATTGCAGCTCAAGACTAATGCTTTTTGAGAAGTTTGCAACTGGAAAAGTAATGAATCTGTACCTTCGGATTCAGTTTCTGGGAAAAGCTTTAAGTGATTTTTATCTTTCAGAGTCAGGTTTTCCACTCCCCACTTCAGCAAGTGAAATGGCAATTCCCAACAGTTACTGCTGCTGAGCAGTGTTGTGCTGTGGTGGGAATGGATTCACTATTTCCATTAACATAATCTGCAGTGCAAAGTTCAGCGATGTGGAGACATAACCCAAAAAACTTAATTATTATTTAACATCCTCTAAGATGACTGTTTCTCTCACATCATTGGTTTGTACTCATTTTGCATGTTAAAGACAAAGTTAAAGGCATGCCTACTATGTTGCAATGGGAAAGTAAAAGCACTCAAACGCAGCTCAGGTTTTTATAGATGAATTTGATTGCTCTGTGTTATAGTTTGGTCTCTGATCTACTGTGTTTTAGTGAGGGGGAAAAACATTTTACAGATTAAAATACAGAATTAAGCTAGCTAAATAAAATTATATTAACCCCCCCTTTTTATTTCACAGACAATAAGCTAAAACCCCTAAGATTCTTATATATAAAAATGAAACACATTATTTTTATGCATATGTATATATGGTGTAGATATGTATGTGTATATATGGTAAATTATACTTTCTGGATACTCACTGTATTGTGTCTCCTTGCCCTTCTTCCAAAGGTATATTCCAAGGCTAATGTTGGCTTTGGAGTCTCTTCCCTATGCAAGGAAAAATAACTTCATTTTGTCAAGTTCCTCTAAATAAAGGAAGTTAATTCTACAGTTACTAAATTACATTTATCAGTTAGTTCAGAATTTGGTTTAGAGACAGCAGTACAGCGAGGACACTTCAAGACAGGAGGTCTCAGGTACCAAAGACTGGAGAAGCAGCAGCACCAATCTGAAGAGACGGACCACTTCAGCTCTCTAATACTGGAGGAGAAGGACTGAAAGGGTCAGATGACAGGTAGTAAAGAAGGGAAATAAGCTCATTCATAAGTGACCAAACAGCTACAGAACACATCTGTATGCACACTTTATGAATTATCACACAATATAACTGCTACATAAAATTCTAATCTGCAGGTGAAAACTGCTTTTAAATATTTGACACGTACCTCTCAAGACACCTCAGTATAATAGTGGTCTTTCCCTGGAAATTAAAAACAAAGAAGAACCCTACTGTACTATCAGTAAAACATAAAAGTTGTATCACTAACTCAAGTTATTTAACATTCCAGTAATCAAATACCAGAAAATTGGAAATGCATGTAATTGTTTGTAGCCTTATAGAGGAAACTGAACTCCAACTTTCAGTCAGAATCAGATTATACTACCATTATTATAGTTATAAACTATATAATAGAGATGACAAATACAGTAATAGGAACAGTGTACTTAAAATTAGACATTAGTGATCAATTTGACCAACTCTTTTAAACTGTTTAACAGCTTTTAATTATTAATAACACATTTATGTAATGTGTGGTTTCCACTGGAATTAATGATTACTGACGAGATGGAAACAAAAAGATTGTTTAAAATAAAAATAAAAACCAGAAAAATATGTTTTTACTTTGTTAAAATTCAGACAATGACTACCATGCCATACTGAAGGAGCTAGCACTTCTACAGTTAATTCCTGTGTCACTTCCCATCTCAAAAACCAGTGAATTTCAGGTAAATAGGAAAAGTAATTGTATTTTATCTGAAAAAGGTATTTTAAAAATTGCTGATTAAGAAGTTGCACATATACCAGGCCTTCTTAAAAAATATGACTCAGTTCATCAAAAAGGGAGATATTTCCTGATTAACTTTACAAATAAATTTTAACGAAAGAAAAATATGAAATTACCAGTGACCAACTTATGGGACACTTACAGGACAATGAGTTAAAACAACCTCAGGTAAATGGAATCATGAGTTTGCAATCATTGATACAGCATGTTCAAATAGGTCTGACATAATACAGACACAATTCATTGTGGCATGTCAAGGCCTTCATCTACAACAAATCTGGTATCAGTGCACTTAAACTGGATTGTTACCAGTTAAACCTTTACAAGGGAAAACAATTAAAGAGAGTAGCATTATTTCTGGCAGTTACTTTAAAAAAATAATGAAGCCAAACTTCAAAGAATCAGCACATCATTGATAACCGTAACCATAAACTTGAATTTACACTGTGTGGAATGCCCACTCTCTGCAGAATGAGACCATGACGTATTCTGTCTTTAAAGTTAAGTGAACTTTAACATGTGAAAATACCAGATATTTTCCCTGATACAAAATCTTGTTCAAAGGTGTATAATAGTACAGTATTTAGCATTACCCCATTTTTGTTTCCCATAAATAACATTGATTTTTCCCAAACTTCCCCCTGCTTGACATCATCGTCAGGGTTTTCTCTCTTCTCCACTTCAGCTATAGCGAGATCCCACAAAGTATCACTAGTTGGAAAAAAAAAATTAGAGGAGAATAATTAGAGAAAATCCATGGACCATAATTCCTGAAAATATCTAAATGAAAATTATTGCGGTTTGTATTATTATTGTGATTATTTCACATCACACGCCCTCCGGTTGTCACGGCACTTTCAACCAAACCAGGTTAAGTAACATTCCCCAGCTGCCATTTGTGGCACACACAGAGCAAACGCCAGCTGAGAGGCGGGAGGCTTTGAGTACTTTTAATCACAGAACGAATTAGCTTGGAATAGTCCTCTGAGATTGAGTCCCAACCTATGTTCGAACTAGACCATGCCACCAAGTGTCGCGTCCAGTCTTTCTTTACACACCTCCAGGGACGGTCACTCCACCACCTTCCTGGGCGGCCCATTCCGGTATCTGACACCTTTAAAAGTTTTTCTGTCGACTCATTCTTTCCGCAGGATCCTGCAGGAGGCCGGCAGCCTCTGGAGGCGGCAGCTCCCGGACGCCGGCCCCGGAGGAGCCGGGCACGGCTCGCTGGGCTCGGGAGGGCTCCGGCCCCGCGCTCCGTGTCCCGGGAAGCTGCTGCTCGGGGCCACGAAGGCTCCCCGTTCTCAGGCTCACCCGTGGTCACCTGCGGACCCCTTTTATGCGGAGTCCCTTACAGCAGCAACAAGACAAGGGCCAGGCATGCCCCCTCCTGCCCCCGGCCCCGCCAACTTTCGGGAAAGAGGCCGGAAGGGCCCGTTTTAAGCCCGCTTCCCTTACTCTCTGTTCCAGGCTGTGCGCCCGGGCCACCGGCTCCTTCCCCCACCCCGGCAGCGGGAGCGACCCCCCGTCACCGCACCCGGGCAGGGCTCCCCGGTACCTGGGCTTGGGCATCGCTCGGCGGGGCGCGGGCCCGGCTCCCCGTGTCCATGGGAACCGCGCCGGGAGCGCCGGGAGCTGTAGTTCCGCGGGGACGGGGCGGCCCCCGCCCCGCCTCCGGCCCGGCCCCGGCGCTGTGCTCGCCTCGGCTGCCTCTGTTTGCAGGGTTCCCCCGCCCTTCTGCCCGACCCGGTGTGAGCGCCGGCTCCTCAGGAGACCTCGACTGTAGCCTCTCTGGCGAAGGGGCAAAATACTCCAGCTATGGAGGAAACCAGGGATGAGTAAACAAGTCATAAATGGCGCGAGTCTTATTTGACCTCAGCCTTAAGCACTGGCTCCTGATAAACTCTTCATGGTCCCTAAGTGAGATTTGTTACCAGTGGAGGGAATGAAACGAGACATGAGTAGTTCCCATTCCCTAATAAACAGAACTGCTGTATAACAAAGTGTAATCTTAGAATAATTATTGTGCGATTATTTTATCGTCCAGCGGAGGGCAGCCAGGGTGACTGGGAGACTGAAGCAATTGACGAGGAAAGGCTGAGGGAGCTGGGCCTGTTCGGCCTCCAGAAGAGACGACTGAGACGGGACCCCACCAATGTCTGTAAGTATCTGAGGTGGGAGCGCCAAGAGGATAGAGCCAGGCCCTTCTCGGTGGTGCTAAACAGTAGGACACGAGGCAGTTGGGAGAAACAGATGCATAGGAGTATAGGGAAGATCCACCTGAGTATGAGGAAGAACTTTACTGTGCAGCTGGAACAGATTGCCCACAGAGGTTGTGGAGTCTCCCTCACTGGAGATATTAAAGAACTGTCTGACACAATCCTGTGCCATGTGCTCCGGGACGACCCTGCTTGAGCAGGGAGGTTGGACCAGATGACCCACTGTGGTCCCTTCCAACCCTTAGCCATTCTGGGATTCTGTGATTTTGCAGTTACTGGGGCATACGAAGTAAGATGCTGTAACAAAGAGGGGCCAGATTATTTCAAACAAGATCTATCAAAAATCAAGCCTAAAAATCATGTTAGGCTTGGATCAGAAAATAGCATTTAAAGAGTGCAGTAAAACAGCAGGATGACCCTGAGTATGAAAGGGGTATAGGATGTCCTGCAGCAGGGAAGTGACCCCAAAATCCAGGACAACAATTACAGCTACCTTCTGTAGCTGAGTAGCTGTTTTGTGTCTTGAGAGAGTGGAGACAGAAAAACCTAAGTGAAATAATTTGATCTGTTTGACCAAAGCCAGGAACGTGGACTCATTCATACTGATTAACTCAGATTCAATTTTTACTGTTCCTTCTTCCCTACCCAAAGAAGGCTGATGTACCCTTCTACTGACATAAGTCATGCCCGTTCTTTACAGATTTTTTTTCCTAAATTTAGCTTGCATAATCATTTAGTTCCAGTTCCAGAAGCATTCAGATGGCTATTGTTGTCTGGTTTTATTTACTTCCAGGTTTTTACATGCATCTTCTAAAGAATTTGTTAACCTCCCATGGAAATCACGGTCTTGCTAATTAAAATCCAGAAACTTCATCGGTTAGCATTGTACAGTGCAGGTCATGCTGATGCCTTTCTAAGTGCATTTCTTTTCATCAATTTCAGTTCAAAAGAACACTTCTGGTATCTTGGTATATATATTAAGCCAGTGCTGATCAACAATCAGCAGCTAGATGTAGTAAAATCCCTGGACAAAGCTGGTCTTGCTCTGCCAAATGTAGCAAAACTATGGTAGGAATCACTCGTGGCACTATAACCTAGGCAGGTATTATTGCAATAGCAAGAGTAGAAGATTAAAAAGCAAAATATTTTTACAGTGATTTACTCACTGGTAGAGATGGCAAATCTGGAAGATGCTGCAGTACAGATTTGAGCTGGGAAGCACAGTGAAAGGGTGTACAGTTATTAAGTGTACTTTAGCCCAAATTAAATCAGAGTTTTCAGTATTTTATGTTTCAACTTTCTCAGTTTCTTTTGCCCTAAGAAACTGCAGCAAAACCCAACAAAAAAATCAAAATTTTCTTCTTCCTAATTCATTATTACTGAGTTACTAATCACCTTAGTTAAAGTTAACTCAAACTAATGGATTGCACTGAACTGTATGGACTATTAAAGCTCTACCTAAGGCTTTAAGTGCTGCATTCCTTTATGCAAGAATGACTTCTTTCCTTCAGGAAAAATGAAAACCTGTAAAAACTGTGGTAGTCTGACAATGAACTCCAACAGCAATACCAGCCTTCTGTTATAGGGAAATATAAACTTCTATTAAAAAAAAAGAAACTTAAATCCAAAATAACAAAGAACAATAATGTTGTAGATTATATTAAAACCTCAAAGTTTTATCATTTGCCTGCGGTACTACAGGTGTTAAGTGGGTCTTGCTTGTTTTAGAAATGAGCAGTTCTCTTACTAACACTAGTGCTCAAAAGTTGACAAGGCAAAGTGACGTTCAAGTAATATATTAATTTACATTGCATTCTAAATATTACTTTCTGACTCCTAGGTCAAAGCAAGCACAAAAGAAGTTCTTAAGTTCATGACAGAAGGTGAAGTCTCCTTGCATGTGGTAACATATTAATCTCATCCTGACAATATTTTTAAAATCTAGGTTCTGCAAGCCTTGAGAATGGGACGTTATTCGGCATCAGTCCCAGAAGTCCCTGCTCATTTGGCAGCTCCCATAGTATCATCACTGCTGAAGATTAGGAGGTGAGAAAGGTCTAGTTCCTACCTGGGCTTCAGTCATGGATTAGGTAGCATGGGTTAGGTTCTGGTGGATGGCTCAAGGTTAAAACTGAGATGTGGACTACTCATGAGGCTTGGGCTGGGTGGGAAAGGTAGATTATCTGCCTGGGATCTGAAATTTTCAGCTTTGCTGTCTTGCATTGTGTGGTAGCTCTGGAGCTCGATTAACATGGAGCAAGTCCTCTGAGATATGCATACCAGTGTTTGGAAACGTACCTGCGTGTGTAAGAGACTGCAATTGCTGACTCTGTGAAGGGAAGTGTCTGCCTGAGGTTATTATCACTACACTGAGGTTACCTCACTCTTGCTAATCAAAATCCTGGAAGAAGCTCCATTGTTTAACGTAGCGTTGTCATGGTAACTGTGATTCTGAGTGTGTTTATTTCATAAAAATCAACACGGCATTTCTGCTAATGGGGCTGTATGGGATTAATGGTGACCTATAGTGGTAGTAGCAAGTCTGGAAAGTGCTGCCATAAAAAGGGAAACTAATGCATGAGTTGCTTCTGCAGCAGCAAGAGATGAACACTAAAAAGCAAAGCAGTGTCTAGAGTTACCTACCCAGAGGGAGGCAGGAAGGTCATACTCTGCCTCATAGATTGTATGCTGCTTTATAAAACAACTTTTTGTAAGGCTGTGATAATAAAAGCTGTTTAGAAAACTCAAATCTGCAGATCAGCTGTTTGTATTGTATATCATGTTGTCTCAAAATTTAACAAAGATTTAAAAACTACATGACAAACTCACTACCAAAATGCTCCACTTTTTTTGCCTTCTAATAACAGAACCTGATCAGCCACAATAATTTGAAACTGGACAATTAGGAAAGAATTACTGGTTGGAGTATTCTAGGTTATCATCATGATGACATGACGACTTTTGTGGTTATAAACTGAAGTATCTAGTCATCATATTTGAGAAGCTTTAGACTATGACTTAAGTGGTGCAGTAGCATCTGTTTGAATTTGTAAACACCCTGCCAACCAAAAATCTGAAACATAACTATTCTGCTGATTGCAAAGGAGTGTTAACTCCTAAATGGATTTCACCATGGTATCTGTATCACTTCACATAGGGTGCGACACAAAAGATGCTGCCGTTGGTGCCAAGGTCTCCTGTAGCTCCCAGTACACTTCCCTTGATGATGGCGGGAGACTGGGTGTCTACGAGGAGGTAAACCTCCTGCTGCTGGCCCTGCCTCATGCAAAGAGAAGGGTCTAGTGCCACAACTACCACCAAGGGGTGGAAGTTACCAGGAAGTTCTTTCCACCTTGCAAATGCGAAAGCATCTAGGTAAGTATGTGCAATATTTGGTTGTAATTTTCAAGACAAAGCGTTGGCCCATGGTACCATTCATGAAGTGGTGTCTGAGCCCTGTGGGCTGCAGGAGCTGTGGCAAGAGCTTTGAAAACTTTCTGAAGAAATGTATTTATCAAGGCAGCTTGCCTGTTTGCCTTTCCACTTAAGACCATGTTCGCTTCATGGCTTGTATCTCCCTTCCACTCCGTTTTATTCTTTGGGAGGATACTCCCTACCTTTCACAGAGGGCAAACAGCTGAAGATTCCTTTTCTCTCACTTATGAGTATGTATAGATCTGAAATGTTTAAATATCATAAACCAGAGATTTTCAACTGTGAAATTACTTCAGTTTTAAGTAACAATAACCAAAAAAACCCACCAAAAAACAATGAGGGCTGGCAATAAGGGTTAATGATCCATGATTATTAGCATGAGCAGAAGTGGAAACTGTAAAATCTATATAAATCAGTGATTTATGCTGAATACCTTCTTTATGGCTGAACCTAAATTATCTGTTGGAGTATGCTGCTGATCCATTTCAGATCCTGCAGAAGTAGTTTATTTGCATGGAAATGAAAACGAGAGGACAGGAATAAAAAATACCCTTGGTGTAATTTCTATACATTTGACCCTACGTAGCACTGAGGCTTGCAGCTGAAAAAGGCAACTGGAAAATGCTCCAAGGTCCAATAGTGCAGATGCAGCATTATATCTTCAGTGTGCAAGAACATTATATTTGTATTATAACATGAAATGTATAAATACAAATGAAAAGCAAAAAACATGACTTTTACAAAATAATATTATGAATCAATGTATATACATTAAACATATTATACATGGATTTTATATGTCTCCAAGTTTACTCACAACAGTTCAAGCAATGGTTTTCTGTGTTATTCTTGTGTTTTGAATTGTGAGTCATTCTTGCCATCTGCATTATATTATTATTCTGCATTAAAGAAATTAGGTACAGGATGCTTGTTTAATAAAACTATACTAAATACAGTGCCTATCCAATTCAGATTTTTTCAAAAGGCTGAAGCAGAGAGGGTTTATTTAGAAATTGACCTGACCAAGGCTGAAGATTTGCCAAGTAAAACAGCTGTATAACAAAGCCTAAAGTGTATCATGAGAATACTCTTTTTTGTAATAGTTACATGATGTGCTCATGCTTGCATTTTTTTAGAGGAGAAACAATTACACATAATTCGTTCTTTTTAGTCCCATGGTGCTTGTATTGCAAATCAAAATGGTTCTGGAAGTGGAAATTGTTTTGTATTTGACTGTTTTTTTAAACAAGAATTCCTTTTCAAAATGAAGGTTATACAACTGGTTTTTGAATTTTGAAAAATAGAGATGAACAGTTGAAGAGAGTTTGGTCCCTGAGTATATATCTGAAAAAAATCTATTAAAATCTAGACAGTTATTCCCAATACCAGGGAATAACTGTGGGCACAAGTGACCACCAGTAAAGCATAATCCTTGAAGTGGCTCATCATCATTCCAGTTCAGGCCAGGGCTTTAAGTAAAGGGCTACTCCATGCCACTGAAATGAATGTAAACCTGTCCACCTTTATTTTGTTTATGGACCTGCTTATGCTCTATGTCTTGTACATCAGAAGGTTTTCAATCAGTGTAGAAACCCTCTAATGAAGATTATCATGATACATAATCCTTTCATAACAAAGTGGGACATTTAGTTGGTCTGTTGATTGCAAGAAGTGGCTGACTCCCCATTTCCTTGAGTTTCTGTCCACTTCGAGGTGCCAGTAATGCTGGAGCAGAGAGGTGATGAGCAGCTCCTTTCAGCTGATGAAAGTTGTTAATGTAGCTGGCAATCAGTAGAGTGATCTCAAGAATCTATAACAGGAACATACAAAACTCTTTGAAAAATACAGTGATGTGTTTTGACTGCTGAAAAAATAGCTAACTTTTTAGCAAGTGACAATCACCATCAACTGGAAAAGTACTTGTACTTTACAAATTAATGATGGGGAGAGAGAAGATATCTAATAAAGCTTTTTTCTATTGCTTCTTGCAAATAATGTAATCTTATTTCTATCAGTACATATCAAAGATACTTTGTCTCTCACAGTCTTAAATGCTTCAGAGTGATGGCTTCTTTCACTTTCAGTCCAAAGGATGACACTCTGAGAAAAAGCTTTCACAGTGTGGTCCCTCAGTTTTGCCCGAAAATCTCCAGTGCTCAGAGGAGTCAAGATGCAGGGTAGGATAAAGGGAATAAAGACTTCCCAGAGCTTTTTATCCTATTTTCTCTTTGTGATCCATACAAACCTTGATGAGACACTGAGCAGGTGGCCCAGAGAAGCTGTGGATGCCTCACCCCTGGAAGTGTTCCAAGGCCAATTTGGTGGGGCTTTGAGCAACCTGGGCTATTGAAAGGTGTCCCTGTCCATGGCAGGGAGGGGCAGAACTAGGTGATCTTAAAGGTTCCTTCCAACCCAAACCATTCTGTGATTCTGTAACAGCACAATCTGAGGGAAACTTGAACAGATGTATTTTATTACGCTTATTTTTGAAGAGTCATGTTTTGACCCCAATTTATATGTGGAATCTTGTTTTCTGATTCATAAATTGCTCTAACAGCAAAATCTTTTTTTTTTTTAAAGAAATATAGTCAATCTTACCAGTGAAGAAGAGATTCTAGATTTAAAAAGCATGAAAATGTCTTTTTACTAAAGGTAAAAATATCCTAGGATTTTTCACAAGATTGTTCTTTCAGATGGTGTGTTCTACAATTTCACTGCAGAACACAAACATACTTTTAAAAAAATGATCCCTGCTGCTGATCAAGCAAACAGACTAGGTGTTAGGCACTGCATGTCATTTCTGTCCTTAATATCCTTCTTTGTCCTTCTGTGAAAAATTGGCAATGTTACAGAAATGGACATGAAAAGAAGCACATCAGTATTGCCACAGTTAGCTCTTACATTACTAATTGTTTTGCACTCTGAAGTCATCTGGCAAAAGTCAATAATCTGACAATGCCAGGATTAAAGAAGGTGTTTCATCTTTCACATCTGTTAAGGATTACCCACTAGAGATAGTACAAAAGCAGATGGTGGGAAACTGTTTCAGGTAATATACCAACCTTTGGTTTTGTCATGGCAAAAAGGTGTTTTTCAGTTGTTTTGTCCTTTGTCTGCGCATTGTTAACAACCAACATGAAGTCATCTTGATAGCCTCCGAAAGTCATCAGGCTCTTATATGTATATGTAACTGTTAACCGCTTAAAAAAGAAAATTCCCAGAACAAAACACAAAGCTATTAAGCAGGACAGTGCAAGAAAAACAGATTATGACAAATTCTTCTTTTAAAAAATATAATTACACATATATTTTCATTGGCGTTAGCCTCTTATGAATCTTGAAATTAACTGAATTTTGGGATAGCTTCATTCAGACCTTCATGATGAGAGATTTCATTGCAGATGATAACTCTTGTAGGTTTGACCTCTGTTTCTATTCCAAATTAATTAGATCAAAGATACAAGCAGATTTGAACTCAGGTCTGTAATTCCATTTACATTAGTCTTAACTGAGTTTGAGAGAAGTTAATTTTAGCAATTTCATTTGAAATTGAAGCAGTGTCTAAATAAATGGCAGAGTATGGGACATCTAAAAGAATTTAACTCCAGGACTTCTTTTTGTGCAGCAATATGTAGTTTGCATATCCACAAATTAAATTCTGTTCTCTTTTTTCAATATCCCTGATGAAAAATAAATGCTCTTCAAGGCTTCTCAGTTTTCCATGCCTTGGTTGTTAGTGTTCACTGTTTAAAACCACACTAGTGGCCTTCAAGTTAAGATTAACATTTAATTTATTGTTACAACTCATATTAATTTGCTGCAGATGTTCACATTTAAAATTCATTGTCAGACAGTATTTTTACAATAACTGACAATGTCCTCTGGTTAAAAAACCCCTTTTTGCCCTAATTTTGAAATAGTCTTTTCTCTACCCCTTGCAGCATCATTTCTCATAGCCCTTATCCTTCCTACAGAAAATCAGAACAACCCCTGGAAACGGAGGGTTTCTTGAACAACAAGTAAGGCCTGCTGATACTGAAAACTGGCAGTGCTCTACAGAAATGTCATAGCTCTAGGAGTTGATAATGTTTGTAGAGCTTTCTGCAGTTTAATGCAAGCTCATTTTGCTTATTCCCTATAGAGAACTGTTGTTTGCTCTCATCCTGTTCTTTGTTTTATTATTTCTTTAACTGCAAAGAAATGTAATGAAAAGGCCTCTATCAGTACAATTAGAAAGCTGAGATTTTAATTTTCTGATATTTAATATTAGCACTTGCTAATAGCACCATGCCATTCTGTTTCTTTGCAGGACATAAATGAAAGCAGGGATCTTCTCAGGCACTGTTTTTTTCACTGATTACCATGAGTTTTCTGCAAAAACTTGTATTGTAAATCAAAGAAAAATCAGAAAAATCAGAGCTAAAAATGACACAATTAAATAACACTGGGTTATATTACATACTATTAAACAAAAATAATACTATGAAAATAACAATCTTTTGAAGTAACTGCTCTTTTCAGAGTCTATGTATTATGAATAATATTGGAAAATTAAGTCTCCAGGAAAAGAAAATTAATGTTATTGTAAGAACTGTAACTACGAATCTCCTGACACCTGAATGATTAAAACATTAATATTTCATTAAATGATATAAAAACTGTATCTGATAAACAAAAATAAATTCTGTGCAAATAATTCATTACTTATTTCTATTGTTAGTGCTACTATAATGATGATAACATTAAAGTGTTTTGAAAGGAAGGAATTTCCGCTTTAAGAGAAAGACTAGATAACTTAGCACAGAAGGCTAATGCCATCTTTTATGTAGTATGGTGGTGAATCTCCCCATATAGTCTACTAAAATCTACTTTGTCCAAAATTAAAGAGAAATTTCATTTACCATGGAACTGTAATCCAGGATGCTTATGCCATCCTCATGTACAGCAAACCATATGAAGGACTTCTCACCTGAGGATGTTGATAGAGGCTACAAAGAGAAACGTTCTTTAATTACTATTTCAACATGAAGCAATAAGTGTACAATTATTAACTCTCATCAATTATAGACCTCTCTCCATCTATGTATCTTACATCAGTGTAAATTTCAGCAAAGAAATTAAAACAGCTGCCCAAAGCCATGCAGGCAGCCAGTGGCAGAATGATGAACTAAACCTAATACTCTTGAAGCCTCCCCTGGTGCTCTGACCAATAAAATGTATAGTCTCTTTATTAAAGTAAAAGTCAGGTGTTAATGTTTTTTTATTAGCTCATATGTGTACAGAAACAAAGTGCTGATAAGCAATTTTAAATAGACACATACATATATATATTATAGATACAAAGGGATTACCTAATAAAACATAAGGTGTGAGGGGACAGTTCTGTTTAACACAGATGTCATTTGAATCAAGAGAATTAAGATACTCTTAAGGTTGAAGAGAAATTGAGAGAGGCCAGGACAGAAGGGAGCGCTCTAAATATCCATAATGAATTTAGTGCTTCTGCAAGGTTCAGCTTTCATAGCCAGTTAATGATGCTTTTCAATGTTCTACCAGTTATCAGGTAAAAAAGTCTAAAATTAAAAAGCTATCTCAAGCTAAGATATAAGGAAATTGAGTGATACTATCTAGATTAATAATGTCAAACAAGCAGTAAGTGTATTGGAGAGTTACTATTATGGTATGCTTAGTACTACAGCTATATTTCACCAGTATATGACTTAGACAAATTAGTAATTTCACAGGAGATTCAATCAGCTCATATACAACACAGTTATTTTCAACAAAAAGGCATTACTATTTGCAAATTATATTTATATTTAAAAACACCACCACTCAAACTCAGTTTCTTACTTTCGCTGCAAACATTTTGGCACCAAAGAAAGACCATTTCCTGGCTACAGTGAGATAAATGCGCACACAGTCTGCGGCACTGTGCCCCCGGAGAGCCATCCATCTTGTAGACAACCGCTGACAAAGCTGTCTGTTGAAATGAAGTATGTAATTTAGTTATTGAAAGGAATTTAAATGCTTACCCATAGCGAGTTTAATGAGGAAAAAAATAATCCATTTGTTAAAATGATAATTTAAGTTAATACAACAACTATCATTTATACAGTATTAAATAAATCCAAAGTGTCATTTAATATTTTAATGCGCATGAACATTATGAAGTATCTTCTAATTTCTGTAACATTATGATTAAATATTGATGTAGCAGTTGCAGCATAAAGGGAAAAAGTCTGGGACAGCTTTTAATGTGTCTCTACAGAGAATCAATCTACCTTTATCAGTACTCAACAGCTATGTCAGTTGTCATTCCAAAAATCCATCCAGCTTAGCAGGTATCTTTACCTGTGGCTAGTAGTAGATGTGGAAGATATGTTTGGGTTTGTTTTGTTTTGGCACTGCTACCAAAAAGGGTGCTTCTGATCAGCACCACGCCCTTGGCAAAGAATACAAGGAACAGGGCAGGTATAGAGTGATTCTTTCCCTGCCACAGACTTCCAGCTCTGCCAACTGGTAGTTTAGGGACTACTTGAACAGTTCAACAGATATCTGACTTATCCTCAATGAGTTAGTCTAATCCAGGACCTCCTATAATTTGTTCTTTGAAACGAATTGCATAAATTCATTTCTCTTTGTTGTGCATATACATCTGAATGCCCTTGTTGTCTTCTGAGAATATAATAGTGTTACTATGTGCATATGATAATAGCTTTCAGTTTTCTCAAGTCTGTACTGAAGAATGAGGAAAACATTTCTGTGATGTTTGCTGGACTTCAAAACTGCTATATAGTGATATTTGGATAATTATTTGGATAATTTATGACACTGTTCTGCTTGTTTTCATGTTAGTAGGCACCGATTCAAATGACTTGAAGGTTATTCATTGTAAATTAAATGATACCTTACTAGCAATTCCACTAAGTTAACATATTCCCAATGTGACTGGCTGCCAGAGACTGCACATTAGAATAGCAAACAGGTCAGATCCTCATGTCCTTTACTTTCAGTAACTCTTTAATCTGTGCACAGAGTTAATTTAGATTTGCTGAAGACAAAAATAAGAGTTTCAAAATCACTGGGTTTTGTAACACTGTGTAGTAACTGGTACGGTTTTGCTGGAATGTGTGCCTAATGATGGTCCTTTTTTTTTGATTAGAAACATGCAGAGGAAATGGGTTCTTCAGTTTATCAAGAAAATGAGTTTCAAACATAGGTTTAGGCAAATACAGCACAAGAGTAAATTGTACCCAATGACAATTTAAAACTTCCTTGTTTCACTCCTAGATTTTTAGAGAATATGACATCTCACCTTAGATGTTCCTCTGAACAACCCTGCCTGTATCTCTTGGGGTAGAATCTCTCCAAAACTTGTTTTAATGTTTGGTTGGACTTGGACTGGGAAGTAACTTGCCCTGCTGGAGTTGAGAAAGGCCGTTCAAAATCTCCAATCTCTACCTAAGGGGAAGTCCATAAAGAAAATTTTTTGTTACTCCAGAGTAATTTTTTATCTGGATATTATGAACTGTCTTTTCATCTGTATTACCAAGTATAAGATGAAAACCAATATGTCAATTAATTTTTCACCAGTATAAAAGTTATGCAAGTAATCTTCTTATTTTCTATTTACCATGAAAAAAAGTTAAATATCAAATATAAATTGTACAAATATAATACTAGTTCTGCTCTGAGATTGCTAGATCTCCAGCTAACACAAACCAATTTACATTTACTGAATAACAACATCAAGAAACTTCCTTACAAACCTTCATTTGAACTTTTCATTTTTTAAATATAACACAGCTCTTATCAAGACCATGTCTAGTAAAGGAGTCTTAGACTTTCATTAACAGCTGTTACTTTGGAGTATTAACTTGCAGAAACCATGTAAGGAATAGTGAATGAAGAAATGGTACACCATCTTTAATCCAAGAAAGTCTGACTGTGTAAGAGGTAAAGCACGTTTTATCCATACTGATGGCCCAGCAGCCTATGCTGTAAACATTTCCACTTGAAGTCCGGAGCTGCCTTACACAAAGATTCCAGCCCAGTCTGTTTCCTGCACTATCATATGTACAAGGTGGAGGTCACTTGACTGTCAAGCAATCCTGGACCAGTTTGCTTATTTAAGTATTTAACCTGTAAAACTGCTGTGTGAGTCACTCATGCATAAAGATTACCTGGGCTAAAAGAGCTGTCAATTCCATCGCTAGTTCTTTGTTTACAGGGAAAAGTCCATTGACTATTTGATCATTTGTCTGATACACTAGCAGCAGCTTCTCTCTGTCTGTCTCCCCATGAACTTGAACTGAAAAATAAAGCCTACAGAAAAGACAGAAAGTTATTAAATAAAGAAGACAGGGAAATGCATTAGCCCTGAGGATTAGCAGTATCCGGTCTGAATGTGACATGTTTATGTCAGCGTCAAAACACATTAGCAGAACAACACTTGCACTTCAACTACTGGGCAAGTATTTAATTTCAGTCCTTTGATTTCAGTGTTGGCTTTTTTTATTTTTTTTTTCAGTTCTGCTCATCTCTTAAGGACTAGAAAAAATGAACTATATTAAAAAAAATTCTCCAGTTAGACCCATTTACTATTTTTGTTGCAAGCTTCGAGTCAGTGAGTATTTTTCAGATGAAGAAACTGCAGAAACTAAAAACAAAATCTTGGGACAAGGCAGAGATATTATACTTGCTAAACAAACCTATTTTTGTAAGTAAGGCGGACAGTCCTTGTGCCTTCACATTTCCCAGGGTGTTGTTCTTTGGAGGCTTGCTCCCATTTTGAAATAATGTCACAGATCTAGAAGGAAAGCAATACAAAACAGACTTTGCCATGTCTTCTTATTTGAAAACACTTTTGAATAGAAATTGTCAACTTATTTTAATATCTCCTACCTACTACATATCAGAAACACACATAGCTTGAATTTTTAAGCTTACTGAAGTATAACTTCACCTGCATTTCTTAGTTGGAGCATTTAATAATTAACATTTTTGTTGTTTGCTTATCCTGCAACATTCATACTATGTTGGAAACGAGCCCTAACATGCTTATTTGGAAAGGCCAGGTACTTGATTCAGCAGCAGCCAGTGAATGTGTAATTATACACAGTGAGTTGTTATATAATTAATCAAATGCCTTTGATCTCTGCCTTCTCTTTCTGCTGCATGCCCAAGTTTTTCAGGTCCTTTCCAGTAACTGCTATAAAGTTGGTATGAAGTTTGTTAGGAAACGCAGCCGAAGTGGTTCACAACAAGCAGTGCAGGTGGGTAGGTGGGCACATGGGGAGGAGGTGGAAGAGGTTCTAGGAGCCCTACTGGACCTCATGTCACTGTTCCTTCATAAAAGAGCCTTCCTGGAAGCAGTAATGCGAGCAGCTTGTAAAGTTTCAGTTACCTAGAAAATAAGTACATCTTTTAGGAATTTTGCTTTCCAGATGGTAATTCTTCTGGTACAGGAAGAAGGCTGATTGTGATGACAAACTGTCACTAAGGCCAGGTTGTAACCTGTAACTCCAAAGTGTAGCTCAAAAGTGCAGCTGTGAACACTGGCCAAAGGGTGCAAAAGACTACTTTGGTAGAAGTACAAAAAATTCATTACTCATTGGTTGCTAAAAGGCTTGAAAAACATCTAATACCTTACTAAAGCACAGACTATATTGCATTTTTTCACTCTTTACTGCAAAGAATTTAATTATAGCAATAATTAAATATAGCAATTTAGAACAATGACAACCCTTTCATTGGAAATTTCTTAAACTGAACCCTAAAATTATTCTGTATTTAGATAAAGAACCCTTTTCTCTTTTCCTTTCCCAGGACCTCCACTCCAGTATCAATGACTTCTTTGGACCTCACATGGTCATCTTCTCAAGCTAAATCAGAAATGTTAACTGAAATCTCTAAATCCATGTTAGACTCCAATTGCTTTTTAGTTTTAAAGAACTGTGATTAGTAACAGCTTACTTTTTTTTAACTCACCTCTTACTTCTCTGAATAATATCAACGTCCTATTAGCTTTTAAGTATAGTTAACTGAATGAATTTAAGCAATTGAAAAAGTTACTTAAAAAAATATCTTTCACATTAAGAGAAAAAACCTAAAGACAGTTTTCAGCCAGAAAAATGTTTTCCTTTAAGTTGTCTGAGAAGAGCTCTGTCAAATGAAGATAGTTTGTCTTCTTACACACAGAGCTCATTAAAGGCTTTTGTTTACCTTGATGTTTCCTTGAAGACAGTGCTCTATATCCTTGCCAGAGGGATCATCAGAAAACAGTGCAAATCCTGACTGAGCTGGTTTCCTCATTCCTGTATCTTGGTTCAGGGTGTTCAGAAATTCCTCCACTGTGGTAGAGGCATCAAACCCAACAACCTAAAAAAGCAGCCAAAACATATTTTGCTATCAAGCTTATACACCTCCCTTTCCTTAAATTGAAGATTTTGAAATATAATACCTCTAACAGTAACAGTGGGATTGTAAGACCCATTCCATCCTCTGTGAATAACTTACTGGCGTTGGAAATTAAAAATTTCCAGAAAGGATCTGGAAAAGATTTCCACGTGGCAAGTCAATTTAGTGGAATTTTTCTCTATCCAAAAATTATTAACTTCTAAGCAGATTGTACCTTATCTTACTTTGTTTGCCAAATCAAAGTCACTATCAAAATGCTTCCAAATGTAGTATTTTTGGGTTTATTTTCTTTGTTTATAGTGGTTTCTTTGCACTTGCTACAGTTGAATTTCTGTTACAAAATGTATGTAACAGGTATCAGTCCAGTATGTGCGCTTTTTGTGACAAATACCACTTAAAAATTAAGACTATGATTTCTTCCACTTTTCAATATAGAGATGAAACAAATGAGATCAGTTCATAATTTTTCATCACGTGCAACTTCAGAGGGATATTAGATGACAGATCTACTCTGGCAAATTCAAAATATTTTACAAATGTTGCTTTGCCAGCAGTACACAGGTCAGTAATATACAGAACATCCTAAGTTTTACTTCCCCAAATATGAATTTTTGTCCATTGTTACTAGTATTGAAGCATTTTAGCAAGAGATTGCAAATGGCTTTTATACAGATACCAGTTGCTGATGTTCACTTAAATTTGTATTGAGAGTGTTTTCCTGAATTTGACTTGGTGAAAATATTTTACTCTTGATAAAAAATGTCTTGGATCTTGGACTTCTGCTTTGTACTTCTCAGTGGCTGGCATTAAAATAAAAATCTGCTGAATCTAGCTTCAGAAATGAACAAAGGAGTTTTCAGTATCTCTATAATTACTTATGTGCTGATCCCATTAAAGTGATTTAGTTACAATTAGGTACAATTTTAGATAAACTAGTTAAAATTTTTACAAAATTAGTATTTTTACAAATTAGTAATTTAATTACAACTTTTACAAATTACTTACAATTTCTACAATTAGTTACAATTTAGTTACAATTTTCTTAGCCCTTAGAACAATACAATTTTGAGAAGTAAACAACTAATGAGCAGTTACTCCTTTTCTTCTCCAAACTTCAATTTTGAAACCTTTTAGGTTGATTTAAATACATGTTGGTTTTTTTCTGTGTTCTGGCAAGCAGGAAGCAGTAAGCAACTAAGAAACTTAGTGGTGAAAAAAAGCAGAGTTCTTCTGTGACCTGAAATGAAAAGTTTATTTGATATAGCCTTGATTTCATATAAAAACTTGCTTTCTGTCTAGGAATACTATGAATTGTTAAAAAAATCTTTTCAGCCATCTCTCGCAGTTGGAAACACAAACCAGGATGTGAAGCAGCATGCATGGAAGCCTGTGAAAAATTTCCTACAGGCTTTGACTTAATGAAGTCCCACAAGAGTTAAGAATGAAGCCATGTTTGTTCTGTAACAAATATGGTTATCCTTCATGACTGATAATGGGAGTTACAGCTGTGCTTCCAGGCCTTCACTGATTTAACTTCCAAGATGTCTGATGAAAGGAAATGGGATTTAATACCTTCCCCTTTTCTTCAGCCTAATTCATCCAGCTGGTGGTCAGGTTAAATAAGAAACAGAACTTTGGTATTTTTCATTCTCAAGAGGTTTTGCTTTTTTTAATTTTCTCTTAAAGGTTTTCCCCCAAACCTTTACTTGTGATCAAATCGGATCTCAAGTACCTCGTGCCTGCCATTGCTAGCACTGGCACAGGATGAAACTTGAACCAGGTTTACCTTAACGTTTACAATTTCTCCTCCTGATATAATATTTCATGTAAATGCTAACAGCCAGGGGTTGGGAGAGCTCAGGTTTTGTGGTCTACATGACATTACCTGATATATGCCATTCATGAAATGAACTGGAATACTAAAGGGCAGGGAATGGTGGTAGGGATTTCTTAGAAGAGTTGAAAGGATTTCCATTCTGGAAGGTCTTGCTTCTCGGTCTCCATTCTGCTGGGTACGTTCTACACATCGCTGACAATAGATTGCGTATTTCCCAAACTCAGTCCTGGGACAAAAAAAGAAGTAAGGCAATTCTTGGGGACTGATTGAAAGGATAGTAAACTGTGAGTAAATCTCTTTGGGGATGCCAGCTAGGAGGAGCACTCAGATTTCACGCTGTGAGATTTCCAACACATTTTTCGCACATGGAATTAGAAAGATAATTAGTCTACTAAGACCATCAGAACTGTGCCAAAGATGAACATGGCTCAGGGTGTGTTGTGTAGTAACTGCTATATTTTGGTTTTCATGGTTTTGCAACATACAGTCAAGAGTTCCACTGCAGAGTACTTTTTGAAAAAATGGGTAACTTTCCCAAGTGATGTATAGAAGTAACATATATTACATTTTAGTAGCAATTCTACTCAAATTCATTTTAAAATGCATGTCAAAAATCTGATATACTATAGGAAAGACTGAAAATAAGGTACTTCAGAAAGACTAGTTGACAAGCTGGGTAATAATATTCAGGCACACCTGGAATCTGCATTCTTCTTTAAATGAAGTTTAAGAAGCCAAAGGAACGGGTGCTGGGGCAGAAAGAGTCCAACGCAGAGAGCCAAGAGCTGCAATCCCTGAACAAAAGGAATACATTCACTGTTTTAAACATCTTACAATGTAAAACTTCCTGCTGTGGCTGCTGGCCAGCAGTGCAGCTTACTGTGCCAAGCCGTGACTGCTGAAACAGGAATGGAAAAAACAAAACACAGAGAAAAAGCTGACTAAATAAGCATGTCACCTCATTGAAAGGCCAAGGCTCTCTTTCTACTTACTTGTGTACAGCAAGTTTCTTTTGGGGCTGGAAATGGGAAAGCAGCTCTGTTTGTATAAAAAACAGGAAAAAAATACTAAGGCTGCAAGCACTATGAAATGAGGAGAAGCCTGTGATATTTGAATTCAGCTCTCCTGTTACATGAAGCAACACATAAGACATTTTCCTACTACCAAGTAGATGGTAACTATTGAAAAAAACAATTATTCAGTATTTTGGTATATTGTTGTGGCTTGATAGGTATCGATAGGCTTCACTTAATACAGATTGCTCTCAGGTACCCTGGATATACACTTACTAATATTGCAGCTACTTTTCTCACAATCAGTGCTTCATATTGAAATTTAAAAAATGGTATTTCTCCATTTTGATTTATCTGACTTTCCTGGTATTAAACAGAAATTTGACTGCACAGGCACAGATATTCCCTCTCATCAAACATATGTACTTTGATGAAGGATAGCATCAGCTCCATTGAAGGTATACACCACAGTACCAGCAAGGGTAGGTGACTACAGAATGAATTTAGGACTTAAAAAGCTTAGTGTAAGGCTGAAAACATTCTACTGACTGTGTTAGCTCTTAAAAATCATTCCAGTGTGTTATGATGGCAACAATGTATTTATCTGCATCAGAGGAAAGGCCTTGCCAGTGGTAAGAGAAGTGCCAAAGAAGGACTACAGTCATATGGTCCATCAGCCATACATAACTTCAGTGAGTGTTGATTGACATGAATGTGCTATGTCTGCTATAAAAGCGTTGTGAATGTTTTGTGATGCACAAATTGAATCACAGAATGGCTTGTGTTGGAAGGGACCATAAAAATAATATTGTTCCATTGCCCCTGCCACAGGCTGGGACACCTTCCCCTAGATGAGGCTGCTCCAAGCTCAATTCAACCTGGCCTTGAACACTTCCAGAAATGGGACATCCACAGCTTCTCTGGGCAACCTATTCCAGTGTCTCACCACATATCGGATTATGGGCTGTTTCTAGATAACAGGTATGTCTGCTGGTCATGTTCTACTTTCTGTGGCAAGAGAAAAACATGACTATTACAAAAGGCTTAATACAGTAACATTTTCTGATCTATCTCCTAGTTCTGTAGGTATTGCTCCAGTAATTAAGATATTAGCTCAGCTTTTTATCCAATTTTAAGTAAGCAGATGCTACAGAAGAGCATAGCCTCTTTACCATTCTAAGCAGTCTGTGTAGTTCCTTTATTGCTGCTGAAATCGATACCATTAAAATAAATACTGGGTTACCTGTATTGGTCCTGCCTGGTTTTGTGGATGTCGACGTCTAGTCTGTTTAATAAGCTGGCAACAGATCTCATTTTGAAGTTCAGGATGTGTGAGGCAGATCTGCAAAGCACTTTGGGCCAAAGATACATGGTAATCAATGGCAGGAGAGTCAACTGCAGCATTTATAAACAACTGGCAGGTCTAGATATAAAATAATAAGCAAGTGAGTTTACATACAGAAAGCTCCAACAAATCTTTAAGATGTTCTGTATAACAAAAGTGTGCTTTAATTAAGTCACAGTAAGTTTACCAGTAGACTAAAGAAACCCTGCTGGTTCTGCAAAACAGGGATAAAAAGCTATATAGTGAGACTTCAGATAAAAACACCTAGAACCCATGCTTTTCACTCTGCCTCTAATGGAGTGAACTCTTAATAGGAGTTGCAACAGTTGTGGTGGTTATGCAAGTTTAAGGACATGCTGAACAAAGCTGACCCTCTAAAGGACTAGGAAATGCAAAGTCTACAGCTCTCAATGGCAGACAGTGAAAAATGCTTGTGCAAGTAGTGAGCACAACACTGCAGAATATACATAGGTAAGAAAATCATAACTCAGAGCCATTGATTTACTTCTTGGCTTTCCCTGGTATTTTTACTGTGGGTAAGTGTGACCTTTCCTATGCCAGTACTGTCTCAGGAAAGCCATGTGTTAAGCATTTGTTGTGCTGTATTAGAAAAAAGCATATGTGTATGTATCACTCATTGCATTTACTCTATAAAATAGTTGATGGAATTTTCAAGGGATATAAGGAAAAATACAAGAAATGGATGGAAGCCCAATCTATTTCTACTCTATGTGAAAATATGTGGATTTTCACACAGACTAATTTTTATCAGCAATTAAATAACAGAAACATAGCTTGTTTCTAAATTAATTCCCTATCTGCCTTTTAAACTGATTTTTACGAAGTTTCAGTAAAGGTCATACAAGTAATCTCTTATTTATTTATTTTAGGTAAGTGTCTGTGATTTGAACTAGGTCTGAAAGGTGATTTACAAATAAATGTACATTTGTTTTTATCAAATAAGTACATTTCCTTTTAAACTTTCAAGCTGCAACATTGCAGAAAGTAAGATGGATGTACTTCTTTAAAGTGTTTCAAACATTTCAGAGAAACCATCTGGAAAGTTTGCCTACAAGTGGCCATGACTAAATATACAATGTTTGTCTTGAATTCCTTTCTAGATCTGAACCATTACATCAGAATTCTCCAGATATCTGATGCTTCAGGGAATTTGGTCTTTAGACTTGTTCAAGTTTTATGGAGAAAATTCATTTATCCAAGCTCCATGCCTTTCAACTTGTAACTTCTTTCACAACATACAGAAAAAGGATCAGCAAAATTTTATTTTGTCTCTGAAATAGACTTTATAGCCTGAAAGAAGGTTAATGGCATTGCAGCACAATACTCTCACCTACCTGGCCTTTAACTGGGAAAGATGTAAGGTCTTAGTGACAGACAAAATTTTTCAAGAAACTAGCTGTGGCTCAGCAGTTATGATCTGTTATGTGTCTCCTAGTCATAAGGCCTTTTCACTACTCCTGGAAGTATGCATATGTATGGGAGATATATATATCTGTATTTTTAAAGGTGTATAAAAATCTTTAAAAGTGAATTAAAAAAAATATTGTGAAACACTTTTAATAATTTTGCTCTGGAATATTTTATCAATTTATATTACTGAATATCTAATCTATCTTTTACGAATAGCTACTTCATAGGAAAATATTTTCATTTTATTAAAAAGAGCAGTACAATGTCTGTTTTCTATCTCAGTTTGAAGTTGTCTATAACGTGCTTAAAGTTAAATTTTGCTTTTTCTTCTGATTATTAAAATGTCTCCCAGATGATTTAAATGTATCTGTGACAAAACTTTCGCCTAGTATTTTTTCCTCCAGAATTTAATTAAAGCAACAGTGTTTCAGCTACAGTTTTCTGAATGCAGAGATATGGAGCTATGAACTTCAAGACAAAATTTTATCATTCATAGTGGCTGTGGATTTTTCTAGTAACTTGCAATCTATCAATAACTTATCAAATAAGTGGGAAAGCCAGAAGTTGAAGCCTAAACTGCTCACAACCAAAAGTGATCTCTTTACATTGGAAGTGATAGCCTTTATGAGTGATAGTCTAAGATGAGGCTGTTTTGCTGCTCTCCATTAGTTATCTCCATGAAAGATAGAAGTAAACTTCTCTTTTCTTTTTTCTTATCTGTTGAACATTCCTAGTAAGCCAGCTAATAGCCATTCTTTAGCTAAGAGTTAAAACAGTCAGTTAATAAAAAAGGCATTTGCTATGATTTTACCTTAAATAATTTAATTGCTTCCGTTTGCAAGGCTTCTGATGGCAATGTCGTAAGAGGGGAAGTAATTCCTTCTTTGCTATGGCAAAGTGTAGGATGTCTCCAAATCTGAGAAGCTAAAAGGATAAAATATTTAGGTTTTGCAATTAATTCAGTACATAAGTACATTCAGTAAAATAAGCATTGGAAGATTAACATGTTGAAATGAAAACAAACTTACTGGCATCCCCTTCCACATTTATTAACTTGCAAAGAAGTTGTTCAAACTCAGATCCAACATTTACACTGGTACTTCCAGCTGCAACTGTCAGATGATAAAGCCATGTATCCTAAAGTAGAAAACCAGAGCAGTTCACTCATTCCATGTTGGAAGGAGATGCTTCATCAGGATTTTGCTCTCAACTTCAAACACTACCATGGGCTCCTTTTGAAGCCCAAATGAGCTTGCCTTTGTTTGAATACACGCCTATTCATGGTCTCTCTGTTACAAACATTAAGCAAGGAAGACTGGACAGGGCTCTCTTCATAAGTTTTTACCCTCAGAAATCATGTCTAATTATCAGGGCATTCTTCCTTTCCTCTTCCAAAAGCTTACATAAGTGTCTTTTCATCACTGACAGTTCCCGCTAACCTGGGGATAAGGCCAGAAAGCAAAACAAGGTCTACAAGATTACTTGAGAACAATGAAGCAATGATAATCAAAGTGGTTTTAACCACACCTCTCATTGCTCCTTCACTTAAGTAGGGCAGTCCTTGCTACTGTTAATCTTTTCAGTGACCATGGATACAAGTACCCTAAAATCTCTCAGGAAGGTCAGCTACAAGTCTGTCTACAAGTTAGTGTATGTGAGCAAAATTCTCCAGTTAGAGCATATATCATATTCTGCATCATCTACTTATATAGGCAAGCCTGCTTATTTTTGTCTGTTTTAACAAGGATTTCCCACAACAGCATTGATCTGCAAACAAACTTTGATCATTGTTAAAAAAGCAGAACCTTCTCCTTGCTTATTATGTCAAACTACAAGCCAGATGACTTGTAGGTCCCCTTCTTCCTCCTCAAGAAATATTCGTATCACTGCACCATACCCATAAATGTGTTACTGAAATGCAATAAAAATATTCACTGCACCATACCCATAAATGTGTTACTGAAATGCAATAAAAATATCCATTTATTACCTTCTCGTGTTTGGATCCTATAAGAAGATAAGTGGGCCCTTGGTCTTTGGGGTGGATAACAACAGTGTAATGAGTTGATAATAAACTGCGACCGCTAGCTTCATAATCTTCATCAGAATCACAGGATCTATCCACTTCTTCAACCTTTGCCTCAAAAAGCTTGATTTGGCCAAGAGGAAACTAAAAGCAAATATCAGAAGTGGTGAGAGAGGTAATACTCACTTCAGTGCACTCTGATTTTATATTACATATTATTGTATTTATTATTATACACAATTTTTTCTTATTCTGCAAATAGAAGGAAAAACATGAATTACCATCAACACTAATTTGTGTTTGTTAATTTTCAGTCCTGCCAAGGAATGTCAGATATGCCATCTATTGCAGAAAGCAAAAGGAGAATGACAGGTGCCGAAGTCTGAAGGTGAGATTTTCAAAAATTCTTTTCTGCTTCTGTACATAAGTAATGCAATAAATGTCTGTTAGGGTGAGAGAAGTCATTCTTCAGAGTTTCCAGACCTGATTCCAAGTAAAAATTTCCTGCATCAAGCCTAGAACTTTAATTATGATCTTATTATTTCAGAGGGCAGTAATGTATTATTGATGTATCTGTTTTGTTCATGCTATAAATTCAGAAGGCAAATTTTTTGTGTGGTAGACCTTCCAGTTGGTTTCATTCTCCAGTCTGATAGATCACAGTACTTCAATGTGAAGTTGTTTATGTAGTTTGCATCATTTATCAGGAGATGTTTTACGTAAAAAAGCCATTCAAGAGGAAATTGTTACAGAAGTAATTACTTCATAGCCATTAACAGCATGAAGCCACAACAAACATAAATACAGCATGAAATCTTCACAACTGGGTGACAGTAGTAAAAGAGGCTGACAGTCTTCCTGGCTACTTCATGCAAAGCTCCCTCCTTTCTCACAGCCCCACTGTTCTTTCTCTAGCCATTCAGACATGAGGATGTTCAAAAGAATGTTATTTAATGGTGCAGTGAAGAAGCTTTGGTTACTGAAGTAAGTTGTCTTGAAATCACAATACCAGTGAAAAGCAGATGAGGCTTCTCAAAAATATTCTTTAAAAATTGAAAATACCATACTCGAGAGTAGCTGGCAAGTTTGACTCAATCTAGGGTGGGATTCTTGAATAGTGATTTAATACAACGAGCTGTTAATAATACTGTCATTTGAAGAAAATGTCACACAGTGGTGGCCCTTTGCTCCAGTGCCTTCACTAGTGAGGATTCAAGACGCATGTGGTGATTTGTGTTTTCTGTAGTGCTTCTGAAGCGTTCAACTTTTTGAACAAGATAAGATTCTGAGAATCAAAAGATGTCATTTCACATGTAATTAGTCAAGATTGATTTAGTCACCAAGTTTAACTAAAACACAGTTGGCTCATTTTTTAATTTGAATTCCATTTTGAAAGGAAGCCTTTTAAATGAACTCCATTACTGTATTAACCACTGCAGATTGTGTAATTTATTTCTGCACAGACACATTCAGCTACAGAAAGTATGTTCTTAATTACCAAATTGTTGGACATTAGAAATGAACTAGCTTTGGAAATTTTTCGTACATATTCTGCTTACAAAAGCTAAATCCTTATTTTTTTACAAGTTAGCAAATTAGTTTCAATTTTACTTTAAAAGGGCAGGAAAACTTCTACCAAATGTGAGGGAAATTCACAAGAATCCAGTAAAAATTCTTAAATGCTTCTAAAGGGCATGCTATAATCCCAAAATCTTCAATGGTAAAAATGTGTAAATTCAGATACTTTCAACACAGAGACTTATCCGTAGGAGAAATTGCGAGGTAATTTTAATGTCTCTTTAGGATGAGCTACAGATTAATACTCTAGTCAGGTAATTCCTGAACCCTGTATTACACTGTTTTCATTTAAATAAAATGTTTTGATGGATGGTTACTACTATCTTTGCATACAGTTCTTGAAATAAAGTTTAGTTGAATGTTTAAAAATGGCTAGAAATGGAAAGGACGACAAAGGGAATAACTAGCTCTGCATAAAAACTGGCTCCACTGTGATTACTTTCTTAGGACAGAAGTAAAAAAATGAAAATTTCTGGGTTTTTTTTTAACTGTTAGTTATAATGGCTCAGTGGACTGTTCCAAAATCTTGTTTCTCACCCACTTCCATTAAAAAGATGGTTTTTGACAAAATACAATGCCTTGGGAGCAAAGGCACAGGTGAAATTTATGACTAGCAAGCATCCTAGCTCTTGCAGCACTATGGAGGTACAGTGACATACCAAAGAGCAAGATTTGGAAGTCAACTGAGGGATAAAAAGATTTAAATTCTTGAAACTTGCAGTCACTGCCCCCTGCAAACATATATTAGAAAGGGCCTCCTTCCAGAAGTACGTGACAGCTAGGACTTTTCTAGTGAGTCTCATGCCTGTCAAAAAGGGACACCTGAACTATCAGCAAATCAGTGTCCCCCTTCAGCTGGGGATGAGATGCAGAATATGTCCTGTAGAAGGAGACCAAAGGGTGTGCCCTGGATTAGTAGCAATTAGATAGGAGCCTTCCAAGTTGACAATCTGTGCACAATGCCTAGGGCAATTGCATCTTAATAAAGCTGTAAGTTACTGTTTAAAGTCTACATTCATTGAAGAAACAAGTAAGGGACCTACCTTGTCTTCTTGATTACGGAAATAATACAGAATTTTTCCGACTAGGGTACACCAAACTCTTTTGGAATATCCATGTTTCACCTGTAATTACAGAACATTAGGAATAAGCACAGTCAGAGAAATATAGACTACTTTTCACCATCTCTGAACTTTGGCAATGTTGGGAATAAATGCCTGGGTTCAAATTCTTTTCCCCATTGCTACACAAAAAATTAAAACTTCATAACTCTATTAAGGGCATAAGAATCAAAGCATTAGATGAGATGCTCATCTAAAACCTCGTAAGGCCAGTGTTTTTCATGTGACTTTGAATCAGGCCTAAATTAATGGAAGCTAAGGAACTAGAAGAATTGAAAGAAAAAAAATTCCTTTCATTCAGTATTCTTATTAACTTGAAATAATCTGTCACAGTGAGTAACAGAAAAAGAGAGCACTCCACTGAAATCAGGTTGGTCAATTAGCTACTGAAACATATGCTGAACTAGGATACCACTGAAGTGCAAATGGAGAGCTCAACACAGAAATTAATGACTTAAAAAGACAAAACCAAAAACCAAATCAAGTAACCAGAAAAAAAATATTGCCCAAAGAAGGTGAGTCAGTAGTCCTTCTGGATTGTTCACATTGTAAAGAACTGAGGAAGCAAATACATGTCTGTTTTACTTGTATTTGTTTTATTGTAGGGCCATTCTCATCTGGCTATTGTTATTAAGAAATATGGAATAAAGCAGGTTGGGAGAAGAATTTTCCTACCTTTGTAAGTAATCCTTTCACGGTTGGCTTGATTTCAGACTTTATGAAGAGTGGGCTGGCAGCCTGTATTTTAAGAACATTCTGTAGTACTTTGATCCATTCTTCTAAGATGTTGGGAGAATCTGCAGTCAGGTAGTATGTTCGTTTTTCTGTGGTCAGCTATGTAGTAACAGAAGAGTCTTGACCTTCAAGAACTTTATACATTTGACCTCACAGTGAGGGGGTTGTAACCTATACTACCCAATGTAGTTTCACAGCTTTGGGGGGTTTATTTTGCCCAAAGTACTTTTCATTAATGAAACATTCCATAGCCAGGCAGAGCACACAGACCCATTCTAAGTTTTTATCTGAAAAGTTCCAGGACAATAAGTTGAGAAAACTCAATTTATCTCCTTTCAGATAAAAGACCTCTTAACCTCAATTGCTGGCCCCAAGACTACTCTCTTTATTTCTATCTCATATGTGATGACTGACCTTCATAGCAATACAAACAAGACTCCATGTAGGCCTTTTTATATTTTCTGTAACTGAAATGATTCTTTGGTTTCAAACAAAGGGCACTTATTATTTAATTCCAAGTCCACACTTGGACTTCCAGTGCAACAGGGACTGGAACAACGAGTTGGTTCTGGGGATGGAGAGAATGCCGAAAACAGAGGAGAAAAGAAGGCACCTGAATTGTTTGTTTTCCATCACCCCTTTCAATATGGCTAGATGCATTTAGCTCAATTTGACCTTGAGGTTTTCGAATGACATCACTCTGTATGGAAAGAATGGAAAAAGAGTATTTTAAACCCACCAACAAATAGCAATAAATAATTATACAACTCGTTTAAACATTAATCTGGATAAATATTTTCTAGTTAGGCATTGAGTAGCTTGTATACCTTTTGAGGAAATGAGTCCTGAATAACTCTAACAGCTCAGACACCAGAAATGTATCTTTCCCTTCTAGCAGCCCTATATTCTCAGTAAAAAAATCTAATATCAAACAGCAGATAAGTTACATGTACTTACTGGAGACTTGTAATATAGTAGTTCGCCTCCTTTAAGCACAAACCACCGTCGTTTCCAGGTCTTTACTTTGCCACTCATTTTTAACAGATATCCAGATTTTTCCAAAGGTTCCTGATTGTTTAGAAGTTAGATAAAAAGTAGTTAGATACACATATATACCTATATCCCTCAGAAATATGTCAAAACACACACAGATATATTAATGACTTAAAAGAATGCTATAATAATTACAGTGTGTGATGAGACTTTTAGTCCAACAACAAAAATTTTACAAGCATCGATTAACACAAATGCCATGCACGTGGGGTAACTAATTAACATCCCTATTTACAGTTATAGTACATGAAGGAAAGTACGTGATTTGCCCCAAACTACACAAAAGAATGAAGATTATGATGACTTCTGGTTTTACTTTCTAATTATTTATATTAAACAAGGAACAAAATGAATATAAAATAAATACATGTTTTTTCCCAACTTCAGGGCCTAACCTACAGACCAGATGAAGGGCACTGTAATTCAGAGCTCCTCACAAACAAACTTTTAGTGTGTACACCTGTAGAACAGAGTTCACAGTTTTTGCTCTGTGAAGAAAGCTTAAAATAATTTTCATCACCAGGCAGTCAATCCACTTGTATGTTAAGACACTAACTATTAACAGAAGCAATCTAAAAAATCCTGGGGACTGACCAATACCCCATAATGGTTTGGTTTCCTTGATCTGTCTTTGCATATTATGCTACTTATGATTTCTTTGATGTGTAAAGTTTTCCCTGTATGAGGAAAATACAGAAATGTTTTACTGCATATAGATTTCCACTGATAACTTCACCTCCTTCTTGGAATGCCCCTCTACTTCCCTGAATATTCAAATAATAATTTTAATCTGCTTTTAGTTTTTCATATGCAATCTGATACTAGAGCTGATTCCGAGAAAGGAAATCTTAAATACTTTGAATTCTTTCCTGGAGTTGTTGGCCTATTTTCCTTTATTATACAGAAAGCTCACAATTACCCTCCATTTCCCTTCAATAATTACAGTCTTACACGATTAACTTATTGTTGGTATATTTTGCTATTTGTACTCATAAGGCAGTCTGTGAGTCAGCAAGATTGAATATAAAGATATAAATATACATACAGCACCACAGGTGGACTTCTTCACAGAACTTCAGTACTCACATTTTTTCCATTATCACTAGATGAGGATGAGGTCTTAGGAAGTTTCTGCTCTGGCTCTGAATAGTCTGTATCTATTGAATATGCATCTGGAGGAATAGCATAGTCACTTTCTGAGGTCACAGAAGACAGAGATGCACCTGCGGTAAACAAAGAAAAATAATTCTTTATATATTTTTTTATTACACTAGGAACAGCTGAGGTCAGAATACCCATGCAGAAAGAATTATCTGACTAGAATCTGCAGGCAAACACAAATCTATCAGGAACCAAGGACTTTTTAAAATATCAGCACACTGAACTATTAGCACAGTGCTAATATCTGATTCTCATTCATAATTAAACAGTTTAAGTCCCTTGTGAATGAAATAACCAAAAAAGTCTTCTATATGTTATGATCTTCTGTTATATTACCACAGCTTTTTTAAGGCATGAGTTAGTGTCATGCATCCATCATACTCATTCTCTAGAAAATGAAAACAGGATCTTTAATTAAACTAAGCAGCTTTCCCCCTCCCCTTTCTATCCTTCGCTCTAGTATCTGGATTTCTCATGCAACTGCTTGTGTACTAAAAAGCCATGCTCAAGATCTGATATGTGTTGAAGCTGTAGGTGACTGTATTTTGCAGTGAGTCTGAATTTTTATACCAAGGTCTTCTAAAAATTTAAATTCCAGATTTCAGGTGTCTTTTAGAGGTTATTAGATTTAATTCTGAAAAAAATGCACACCGTTTTCAATTCTAGTGAACCAGCAATAAAAGTTCAAACCTCTCCCTCACTCATCATAGAAATATTTTCATACATGTGAATATGTCCTTTTGTAAGGACCAGTGTTTTCACTCTGCAAGGTTATACTCTCCAAGATTGAAACAAAGAGGCCTTGTTTCCTTTGCTTCATTAATTTCCAAACTAATTTGTCAGTTTTATTTCTTGCTCATTTATTGCTTTGGAAGCACTTGGGCTGTCTGAGTGGGTACTTCTCATGTAGGATCTTTAATAACAAAAATGCAGCAAGTTAATTATGCTTCTGGTGAAATGTGTGACTGCCTAAATTTTTAAACAACGTGATCTCAACAAAAATAAGTACATATATGTTTTAAGAAAGGTTTCTACATGTGAAACAATGAAAGGACAGTTTTATGGGAAGAAAGCACTAACAAAAGGACTTTACAGGCATGGATATAAATTGTAGGTGAAACCAGATTTTAAATCACCTATTTGGCTTTCCTGTTGTGTGAGCACGTAACATGAGATGGGTCTGCAGCCATGACACTGGTTTTCACTCAGCAAGATGGAGCTGCTGAGAAGCAGGAACTATTGGTCCTTCTCACATTAATGTAGCAAAACTTTAACTGCATCACTGGAAACAGGACTGGACTCCACATGTGGCTGGCACCGGAAAACTCCGACTGGACCAGAGGCTCTGTCAACCTGCTCCAGGCTGGCTGAACGGAGCTCCTGCTAACGGTGATTTTTACGTGCATAACAGAGGCTACTGAGTCATGTTATTTTGCATTTCCATAATGGAGGGTCTTAACACTTGGCCTCACTGGAATCTTAGTCTCCCTTGGTTCACCCAGTGAAGAAACACCTGCAGGGATATAACACTGATAATGTCACCCCATGAGGAAGCACTGTATCTTTCAATGTCATGAAGCACATTATTTCCATTCTGCAGATGAAAAACACACAGTTACCTAAAACTGTGAGATTTGGCTTCCACAAAACACAGGACATTACCGGATTCAAGTGTCTTAAATAAATCTTTGCACGTGACCTTGAGACAATCACTGTAAAAATGGAAGAATTTTCTTATTACATGAAGTGACAGAACCAAATAATTTGATAAGGAAACTTTTCCACCTGCTTTCTGATCACGTGAAAATTGTTTTATAAACTCGAATATATGTGGGTTTTTTTCCTGATGGCAATTAGTTTTTTTCTACATCATTTTTACTTATCTACAGTTAAGAACACAGGAAGCCCTTAGCATGACAAAGTACAGACAGAATGGTGTTTCTTGCTTTAAATGTACAAGTCACTTTTCCCCCCTGACAACAGCCAGCTGCACAGATTAATGCCTTAAAAAGACATCCATAATAACAGCAATTAAAAAAAGCCATGTGTAACAGTCCTTTCTCCTGCTTGAGTATGACATCTTGGCTTTGAGAGCTGAGATAAAAGCCTAGATTTAAGATGTCCATACTGTTAAAGGAAGAAATCAGTTTCTGAGAAGATCACGTAAACTGCCTAGTTTTCCAAACTTCCCAGAAGTTACTTTTCTTAAGGTTTTGCCTACCTCGTTTCATAGCCCGAGGACTACCTGGACCACTTCTGCTTCGAGAATCAGACTCGGAAGTCCTTGAGCTGGACCGAGAGCTGTCTTCTTCCTCTGATCCTGATGACTCATCTATAAATGGGCTGTTGCTTATTTGAGTTGCTTTCTGCATAAATGAACACAACATTCTTTGATACCTTGCATAAAGGCTATCAGTCATTTCCTTCATACTGTGGCACAGCTCTGTTGGCTTCATAACATTCAAAGCTGTTTCTTGCTTGGGTTGTGAGTTTTGGCACACAAATATTAACATGAAACTGAATTCCCTCTGCCCTCTGTATACTCAAACACACCCACACTTCAAAACAGAAACCTGAGGTAGCTCAAGGCATGGGTCTTTCCAAATCACAAAACACTGTCAGAAACAAACAATGCTGTGATTACTTACTGCTGGTTATGTGACTAGAAACAGTTCTGGCACTGACACAAAGAATTTCTACATACACACGCTTTTAATTATGACATGGAACACCATGTGGTTCTGTTTAATAATTAACAAGCCTCTGGAAAAAATCAGCAAGGAACCTAAGAAGAACTGACCTAGGCTAGTAACATTTCATAAGCAGTATTTTTTTCCCCAGCTATTTGACATTTCTATTACTTCTGGGGTTCTGTGATCTCTAAACATCAACTTACAAAATATTTGGCATGGTAGTATCAAATGTAAAACAGGAAGTTCCTGGATGTGAAGCCCAATGGTATTCAAAAATTTCCTTTAAACAGTAATACAGTTACCCCTTTCAAAGTGGTATAGACAGGAGTGGTCATGTTCTTATATATCAGAGATGTATATAATCCGGATATGGAGCATGAAGTTAGTGAAACAGCACCTAAAAAAGCAACATATTCTATAAATTACCTTCTTAATTTACCCCTCAATTAACCAAATTCAAATGTAATTTTTTTGGTGTTGTTTAACTGCTATAAAAAGCGAACTAACTCCTGAACTGTTTTAGATGGGAGATTTATAACTTTTTAAAATTTACAATGGTTTTAAGAATCATCAATAAAATTGCAGTCATGAACACTAACCCTTTTTAAATTGGAAGTATAAGCTCTTACCTTGGTACCTGGTATAGAATCTTCAAAAAGAATTGCAAAGTAAACTGGAGTGAACAATGTACAAATTCAGCACAAAATCAAGAGGTAAGGTGGATTATGGAAAGATAACCAATAATCTTCCAGATTTTTAATAGCTGATAGCTAAATCTTCATAAAATTGTTTTAGAAGTTCTTGCTTACACATCACCATACAAACAGAATTTTTGTTGATGAGACAATGAACAACTAAACCACTTACTTTTATTAAGAGATTCCAGGGTGAAAGCTTCAGACATCCTTAAACCAGATTTGGCTACAGCATAAATTCTGCTTTCCTATACAAGCAGAATGGATTTGATAGTAGATAATTAAAACACAACAATTACTTTTCTTCTGTTTATCCTCCTAATCTTTGTGCTAGTGCAACTATATGCTAAAATGGTTCACAATATGACATCATCAACAGCAGCTGAAAAATGCATCCTTCTTTTATATGCCATACCCATCATATTCATAGTCTGTTTCAACATTTTTCATACAGTGCTCGCCCTGTAGGTAACTTACTTTTACAAATACTATTATCAGGTGCCAAAGAAGCTGTAGTGAGAATGTTTTTTAATGGAAGACTGTGTGTTAAAAACAGAGAAATGCCATTAAAAGACAGTTTTCTGACCATTTTGTGTTAAAAGACTACAATAAGAAAATCTATAAAGAAAAAAATGCACTAAAATATATACACAGAAGAGCTGTTACATTAATGCATTATTCATCTCTGAATCATTAATAAATCTCTGACACTGGAACTGCAGAATCAGTGAGTCTTGACACAGTTAATTTTGGATTTTCACTAAGACTTATTAATATCTATTTTAATATCCTGACTGATGTCTTTAAAATTTCATGTGGAAATGTGATCACTAACTTCTGTAATCTGTAGTTGTCTTCTGTCAACTTGATTGTCCTGATTGTGAGTGGTGGAGTGGTTACAGCAAGGGCACTGACACTAGCATTCTTAGGCTGTGTTGGCATTCAGGTTAATAAATAAATGCAGTCACAAGCATTATATCCTTTGATACAGTCACTCAAAAGCACATATGCAACTTAGATGTGACATGAAAAAAATTGGTCTTATCTACAAAACAGTGACTGTCTTTTTCAGCGGCAGAAATACTGTGCTTAAAATAAAACATGCTTCTGAGTTTGTAGTGTTAATTCCGCTTAAGGTAATGCCCAGTCATGTCATCAAACAGAGAATAAGAAAAATATGAGGCAATAAAAATCATAGAAGAGAGGTATGAAAATAAGTTAGCTTCACCAGTAGGAAAAATATCTATAATCACACTTACCCAGGAAGGAAATCGATGTAATGGAGGGGTTGGAGGTTTGTTGCTGGCACCCTTTTTTGTCATTTCACAAGGTTCCTGGGCTTCAGCATTTTGTCCTTCAGTGCAGTCATAAGTAAACACTCCTTCATCACAGCCAATCTCCATTTTCTCTAAAATATCAGTATCTTCTCCATCCACCAGATCTATGTCTGTTTCCTGCGGTCTCCATGGACGTATCATGCTTATGGCATTTCTATTTCTACCAAACATTCTGTCAGAGCTCAGCTGGGGCTGACTCAGGTGTTTCTTTGCTAACGCTGAATTCAGACTAAAAACATTAGGAGTCCGTAACTTTGGAGGCGGCAAATTTGAGGGAGAATTTGATTGAGTTGTGCACTGAGAACCTGCAGAAGATGCTAGAATTGGGTGTCTGGGTGTCAGAGCAGGGGTTAAAATTGGACTTGGGGTATTTGCTTCACTGGATGAGGATGAATAGTCTAGCCTCTGAGATTGAAATTTCTTATTCAGTTCATCTGAAGAACTATCTTGGTCTTTCTTCTTACTTGTGAAGTCAGAGTTGCACTTTCCACTCAGATTGTTCTGACCTTTTCTTTGGGATCCTTGCTGCCAGGAGTATAACTTCTTTTGCTGAGTCCTCTTAACACCAAAACTCTCTTCTTCAAACAGAGAACTACTGTCATCAGATGCTGTCAAATACATTTCACTTCCCACTCTACTGTACCTTGCATTCTCTTCAGATGTGTGGCTTGAAAGAGTCGATGCACACCTGGATTTCAGTCCTTTATTGTCTCCTCCATCCTCATCTGAGCTCCAGTCACTCCCAGTAGTGCACGAGTTCTTTGACATGTCGCTGTCTATATCTTTGGATGAACAGCTTGTTCTCACATTTTTGTTCTGCTCTGAACCAGAGGAACTTTGTTGCAATGACTTCTGACCTTTATTTGTCTCACGTGCAGGACTATCAAAGGTAGTTTCCAGGATATCCTTCTCTGGAGGAGAAATATAATGAACATGAGAAAATTACTTTAGCAAACTTGACTGATAAAGGGTTTTGTCATCATGTCTGAGAATAGTAAGTAGGTAATAATTTCAAATGTGTAAGCATATTTAAGATTTATAATACTGTAAATAATAAACATTAAGAACATTTATAAATTTTTTCATGTGGCTGAGGTTGCAATTATGTTTGCCAAAAAAATGTAGTAAACGCTACTCAAAGTTCTAGCTGAACTAAAAATGGTGATAAATGTAAAGATAATCAGACTGGAACCATATTTAAAAGTAAACCATAAATGGATGAAAACAAACAGACAAACAAAAACAACAAAAAGCCAAAGACTTAAAAGGGCATGCAAATTTAGCTGCTTTATTAAATCTAAGGAAAATTAGAATTTAATAAAAGCTTGTCAGAAAAGATTTTCATTAACAAATCGAGTATTTTGAGCATTTCTACAGTATTTATCCACGTAAATTTCTTCTGCAAGCTATTATTGTATTCCCAGTGGTGAATGCTTAGGAGAAGGATACACAAGAGAGGCTCATGGAAAATACTTAAGGAAAAACGCTGTATTAAAAATAGCTTTGTTTCTGCTGTTCACTTTTACCTGGTTTTGCAAGACAGAGCTGTAGCTTGCACCGTGTTAGTAAGGCCTGCATGCTCCTGAGTTAAAACAGATGCAAGAACTAGGGGTTTTCTACACAGACACTGGGGAAGGTTAATATTAAATAGCTGTATGAAATTAAAGTGGATTGGATAAGCTGAAGATTTTGATTTAGTCCACTTTAAAGTAATGAAGTCCCCAAAGTTGATCTGTTTCCATCTAGGTAGGCCTAAGGTTCTATTTTTTATCCTTTTGCTTAAAAAAATTACTCCTACTTCAATTTCCTCATCTATAAAAATGTAAATAATAATACACAGCCACCTTTATAATGAACTTGGTGTAATATAAATACACAAAATAATCAGTTTCTGATTTTCTACAAACCTCAACTTGCCGTTTTAGATATCACGACTAACTGTGGAGAAAATACTGAGGTCATAAATAGCACTGTGGGATTAAAGCAAAGGACCAGAGCAACAGACTCCTTCCTGAGCTTTTCTTTTCTTAAAGAAAGCAGCAAATTGCAATGGATTTGCTCATGCCTGTAACAGCATGACAGCACATCAATGGCAGTGCCATACATCAGGGTTTGTCGGGGAAATTGTGTGAACTGATCTCCTTCTTTGGACAGGAAACCTTGCTGCTCTCTTCAGTTTCTTCTGACTTTCATCATACTGCTGAAAAATTACTGAGTTGATCTTGTTGAGTTAGGGCATAAAACTAACAGTGTGACACCAGTGACAGCATAGCAAAAACATACAGAAACTGGATTTAGGTGAGACTCTGCCCTACCCAGGCATAAACACGTAACAGCTCTGCCTGGGGGACTGACAGCCTTAAACTCCTTATGCGACTATGGAGCAAACCTGAGCCAAGACAAAGTCTTCCCTTTGCAGCCAAAGCACCCACCAGTCACTGTGTGCTGCCAAATAATGTATCAGTGGCATTACAAAGACTCTAGTGCTCAACAGGATTTCTTCCTAGTAATAGAAGGGTAGCACTGAAGAAGGAGAGAGTTCTGTTAGGCACTTTGAAAACAGCTGGTTCGGATACACTGACATAGTTGCCGATTTCAGTTTTCCACTTGTGTCAGAATAAAATGGCAGACTGGTGACAAGGTACCTGGCATGTTTTTGCCTTCAGTGTGGTCTGGCTCTTTAGATGAAGACTTGCTTATTTCTTCAAACTTAGAAGATGGCTGAGGACTTCTTGCTCTATTTGAAAAGCATCCAAAAGTCAAACCACTTAGTCGCTGACACTCTCCAGGTTTTTGTGTTGGAGTAACAGATTTCTTGCCAGTAGCCCCTGAAGAACAGTAATTCAGAAATCTTTTGTTAATGTGATACAACAAGCTATGCTACTGCTCTCTTTACTCTGCAGTGTAAAGTTAGTTTAAGGTAACTAAAATTTAGGAACAAAGGTAATAAAAAATGTATTATAGGAATAAAAATCTATCTGATAACTCCCCATATCAAAAGAACCCAGAGCTACATTTCTAGTTCTTAAAATTTGATTTTAACATAGCAAGAAAAAAAAAACCTAACAATTTCACAGTATAAGATATAAAACATGCACTTAATACAGAATGAAAACTTAGTGGAAATACCTGATTTTATTCTCCTAAGACTGAAATTAAACCTATGGGTTGTTCTAGAATATATAATTTGGAAAAGACTGTAGAACAATAGTATTAAGATATGTGATAGCCTTCCCTTTAGATAAAAATATTAAGAGAATCTGGAACAGGTGCTACAGCAAATATAGAAGAATAAGTTCCTAGGCTTAGAAGGAAATGTGGAGGACTTCAAGAGACAGTGAAAGCATAAATTGATTAACTGCCTCCAGAATATGAAATCTGTCCTTAGGGACAGCTATTCTGCCAGAAACTGATACGAAACAATGCTGTCCATTCCTGCTCATAAAAACCCCTGTGGCAGATCCAGGAACAAAAGGCCCTTACACATACCTGTAAACTGCTTAAAACAGTACCAAGCGTTCATAATTTACAGCCTGTCACCAGCATGGACATTGCAAATAGCAATAAATTTCTTAATATTTTTGAATAACTGTTCAGTAACTGTGTGTTGAAAACCAGCTGACAATTTCTTAGGGTCTCAAAAAGCCTTTGAATAGATCTCAGAAGAGAATGACCAAAAATATAAAGTGCTGAAGTGTACAGAATTGCTACTGATCCAAAAATAGCAAAGAAGCAAAACAGTCCAGTTTCTCCATTAACAGAAAGGTACAACTTAGTTTAAAAGCTTCATATTGTATATGTATGTCTTTTGTAAATATTTATATTTTCATATATTATGCGTATTTTGTGTGCATGCACACACATATCTACACACGTTTCTAAATGTCTGTGTATTTACATCTATATATGGACACATTATCAAGACATGAGGGCTGGGTAGCAAACTAACAAAATTTTCAGATTATAGTAAATTGTGAGATCGATCAGGTATGGAAGGTAAAAACAAACCTTCAGACAGACAAGAAAGTTGGTGAACAGGCAACATGGTGGCAAATAAAATTCAACTTCCATTGAACTCTGATTCAGTGTGAAATAATGCTCTGTGGAGGGGATATTCCTCTTTCTTCTGTTTACATTTTATGCTTTTTAAATTCACTATATCCACTTGAGGAGGAAGCTGGTAATACTGTGGCTGAATTATGACTGTGGATCACTGTAATCAAATGTAGTAATTAGAAGAATGTGATTAGAGTTCTGATTCCCAACTGACCATTTGCTAGAAAAAGCAGATGCGGACTGACATTCATGTGTTCCTTAACAGTGACAAGACCACCTAGCTATAAAGAAGTGAAAGCAAAGATCTGTCATTAATCCAGGAAAATCTTACTACCTGCATAACCTCTTAAATTACAGAGACAGCCATTCACCCAACGAAAAACAGTTGTGGCTTGTCTGTGTGTCTTTTCAATTAAAAAAAAAATATTCCTTTCTAACACCTTCGTGTACAGTCATTCTGATGTCAATTCACAGTATCTGAAATCTTTGTCTTTTCGCAGAATATTGTCAGTCATGTAGATGCACAAAATAACAGGAAATAGAAAGAAGTATGCCATATAGAGAGAAGTTTTGAAAAGATTTGTACATTTACCTTGCAGTTTAGATTGTACTGTTTTCATCTCTTTGGTTTGCTTTTGGTTGATCAAGCGAAGGTTCTGATTTTCCACCTCTAACTAAAAGCATATAAATGTAATCTCATCCACTGGTAAAACAATTTTTAAAGTCATTACATTGTTTAGATTTTCTCTTAATTTCTGCCTATGTCAGGATAGAACTAGTTCAAACAGTAACCTTCTCTCTGCTACTTCTCTTAATGCCAGTCCAGGCATTTGTTTATTCTGAACAATGAAATTCCTTGCAATGATTATTTGCTCAACTTCTGTTAAAATCATTCCCACAACCAAGCAAACCCAAGACTCCTTTAAAAATCCTTAATAAATAAGAAAAAAATCTGCACTGGAATTTTTAATAAAAGCACAGGGCTAGAATTGCAAACTTCTGTGCCACTTGGCAAACCCAAGAGCAAGAAGAGGAATTAGAGATTCTAATGCCTCCCACCATCCCACAGCAAAAATTTAAAAAAACCCAAAAAACAGGTGTCAACAAACTTTATATAGAGCAAAAGTCTTTCTAAAGGAAGAAAAAAACAACAACCCATTGCTGCAGCCCACTACTGGGAGGAAAAAGTTGTTGATTTGAACTCCTGCTTCAAATTAGGCAGATAATTGAATCTCAGTATCCCCTATGACACAGAGGGGAACCATCAATTCCACTTCCCACTGAGTGACACTTAGTCACATATGTGAAACTAGCTTGAGATTCTCCATGTTTCAAACAAAGTTAATAGTTAGAGTCATACTTGATTTTGTCCAAACTTTTTCAAGGCAATTTTAGCTAAATTTAATGGCATTTTTATTAAATTATTTCAAAAACTCCTCTCACAGGCTAAAAGTAAATGTTACTTCTAGTTTCTTACTATGAAAATAATAATTTAATTGTTTTTTCAACTAGACTGAGTATAACTTCCAGTTAACCACAACAGAGTAGGATTTCTACTTTTCTAGGCAACTTTAAATTCCACACAGGAGAAAGCACAGCTGCACATCAAAACTGACAGACTTAGGCAGGGCTAAGACATGGTTATCTTACCACAGCAGAGAAAAAAGGGACACAACAGGTCTCTTGAGACTAGAGCTGGTGCCTCTGAAACTATTCATGACTAAGAGTACTGTGGGCATTGTGAAATAAAAAATGATCAAGTCCTTTTTTCTGCCAGGTCCCAGCAGAGTTGGTCGGCTTTCTGGCGATTATTCACACTTCAGGCATCTGCATGAGCAAGCTCAGGTTGCCAGCTAAGCTCTCTCAATTAGTGGAGAAGTTGACCTTCCAGAGAGCAGTTTGGGGCCCTTTCTGCATAAAGAGGACCCAGACATACTAGCTGAACAAATCAGACATCAGAATTTAAGTGACATGGACCTCTGCTCCCTGTGCCATTGTTTTAATTTTTCACCATTATAATTTCTGTGTAAGTATTGTAGCAAGAGTTATACCTCATGAAGCTTGACTGTCACCCATTCTTTTATTTTAGCTGCTTTTTCTTCTATGATTTTTGCTTCTTGTAGTCTTATTTGCTTCTGGAAAAAATTGACATAAGCATATTTTTCACTGAGTATTATAGTCTGCCTGAGTAGTATTTTCAGACACAAATCCTAAGATTGCTTGAAGTAATTCAGGCTCCTGGGCAATATGCAAAATTGCAACAGCAATTTTCAAAAAATAAGGAATAGGGCCTTCACAGAGGCTACTGTTCCTCTTTCCTCTAGGAAAAATGAAAGCTCTTCAGGGGAGACAGTGAAGAGGAAGAACCTCTTTCCCCTCTTAAAAGTTAGATGTTCTTTCAAAGGAAGCCAGAGCATAATTTCCAAATGAATAAACATTATTCAAATTATGTACTTTTCATGGGAACCTCTTTAATCAAACAACAGAAATAACGTTAAACTTTTCTGTCTTCTATTGATCTTAAATTTTATTTTCCTTTTGTATAATTAAGAATGGAATTGATGTTCCTCTTTTGTAACACCATTATTTCTAACCTGTTCTTCAAGCTGCTTCTCCAAGTTTTGTATTATGTCATTTTTATCTTGTATCAGGATCTCCAGATCTTGACATCTCTTATACAGCCTGGTTTCTGATTCACTTGTTTGAACATTTGCTGCTTTTAATTTTTCTTCCATGACCTGCACCTATTTGGAAAGTCAAATATAAAAGTTTAAGAAACATAATACTCCGAGTCAAAGGTAGTAATCTCAACACAAAACAGACTGCTAAAATTGCCTCCACACTTAGATTCAAGATAACCCTGCAATGTTTTAAAGCTTATTTGAGAAGAAATCCCACAGTGCATTATGTCTCCTATGCATCTAATACCAACAAGACTGGCAAAGCACCAAAAGACCTTATACAGATTTTGTTAGTATCTCTAAGAGGCTTCTAGTTTTGTAACACACACTTTTGGAACTGCCAATATGGGAAGAATGCAATTTATCTATGGGGAGATGTAGTTGGGCTTGATAAACAATGTTTTAATAAATAAACAATTGCACACCGTAAAAAACCCCAGCAGTTTATCAGCAACATTCTAAAAAATGGCTTAAAAGTACTTGGCTTCTAGTCAGGAATGTTTTCTAACTCCAAATTAGTACATGAACATTTTTATTCTTATAATTTTCAGTTTCTATCTGTCTCAGAGTAAGATATGAAGAATGTTTTGGGAATACCAGAGATACGTTCATAAAATGTCTACAGTAGATATTTCTGCCATTTGGAATTGGAAAGCAACTTTGGTTAAATATTTAGCCATGATCTCATTCTTTAGATGATGTAATTCCTACAAGAGGAACAAACAACATAGAATAGTCCTATTTAGAGACCGTATTGGATAGCCTTGTTTTATTTTCTTACAGATCTTCTAGAATAGTTCACTGTTTTCCATGTGCACACATATCAAAGACTCCTGATGCATCAAAGAAGAAGCTCATGACACGTATCTATTTTTGATTTGTGATGTTAGCTTTGACTTTATTGACCTGAACTGGACAGTGAGCAAAGAAAGGTGTTAGAAAATCTCTGTTAAGACAATCAACAGATGTAAAAGAAAATGTCTTCTCCTTTTTGAGAAGAAGAAATAGCAATTTTCTGAACTTCACTTCATGCACATAGTATCACACACATAGCTAGTGAGAGATATTTTACAATATATATACCTGCTGAAATGCTCTCTCTGCTTGACGATCAGCATCTATAACTTGTTTCTCAAGCTGCTGCATCTGTAGATATATAAAAACACATAGTAAAAAGGCCATGTCTTCTGCCCGTTGCCAGAAAAAGGTATTTTCATGGTCTGTTTTGAAAAAGGAAAGAACAGGTTGTGGGCAGGAGCATAAAAATAGGATAAAGAGTGCATTGGACTAGGAAAAGAATTCATCATCATGGCTGTATTAAAACATTGTAAAGACTCTTCTACAGAAAAAAAAAATTAAGTTTTCTTCATAGTATAATTTTGTGGCTGCTATATGACATAGTGGGTTTTTTCTCTGCTATCAAGAGTAGAAATTCCTTTGTCAACAGCCCTGAAACTTTCCTCATGTGGGCCCAGAGTCTTAGAAATTAGTAAGCTCCTTCATGTCCTTCCAAAATCTGCAGGAGTAAAGGGTACTTGGCACATTATACAATTTGGATGCTAATTCTTTTGAAGTTGACGAATTCAGCCCTTTGGACAAATATGCGACGAGGCCTGTCCCAGACTTTTCCACCCTCTGCATTATGAAGGCAGGATGTGGCAGAAGGGTCACAGTGGACTCAGGTGCTCCACAGGAACAATGGATGAAGAGAGAAAACAGTGTGACATGGAGGAGTTCAGGTCACCTCTGAGTGGGGGAGACTCTCATCTGTTATTTTATAATGTTGCCTAATGAATCACAGGCTCAACCTTTGCCCAGGGCCTTGGAAAACCCCTGCATTTTACATTATTTATTTTGAAAGCTTTCCCAACAGAATATGGAACAGAAGAGGCCAGAAAGATATACTTTGTTTACATTTTCTTATGTTTTGTTAAGAGCTTTCTAGTCTGATTTTGGTGACTTTTTAAAAAAGTAAACTCTGTAACTGTTAACTGAAGTAGCACTTAAAAGTACATAAGGTACTCCATGACTTAAGGACTTAGTGGCTCTCAGAAGACACCTAGCTGAGACCTCAGTTTATCCGAAGAGGATGAAACATCAAATAATTAACATGGCATACTCAGTATTCAGATTGAAAATTGTTCAAAGAAAAGCATATGATACAAATAATGCAAATGAAACCCATTTATTCCTTCTCCAGTTCACTGCATGGTTTTAAAATAATCAGTTTCATCCTGTCCTGTTTTTACTTTATTTCTGGCATCTTTCAGTTTCTTTTTCACTCTCCATCTCTTTTTTTCTCTCTTGCCAATGATGTTGTCAATCACATGGAACTTTTAGCACCTCATCCAGACAAAGACACAGAGTCATCATTTTGTGTCAATCAATAAGTGAAAATGGAGAAAATGGGTTTTCACTAACATTAAAAAAAAAAAGATATGACTGGCTTTCTAGTACTTTCTCATACAATACAAAACCCCAAACTCTACATCATAATACCACAATACACCACTGATACAAGAGCAACAAACATTTCACAATCCACATGGTTATGGTTATGGTCTGGTCCCCGGTGAGTTGTTTTGCAAGAACAACTTCTAAGGATATGGATCTTCCCAGTCATTCATGTGCTAACAGTCCAGAAGATGGACAGGGAGATAAGCCTTCTTTGTTCCTCTCTGGCCACAAGTATTTAATTTCATATTTATATGACCTCATATGGAGATTTTAACTTTGAGTTTAATTTTTAGAATTTTGAATTCTAAGGTTGCTGTCCATCTGCCTTTTCTGGTTTTACATTCAAACGGAAGTGGAGTTTGCAAGACTCACTTTAATATAGTTTTTCAGACAGTTTTAGTGAGTTCAGGATTCAGAAATCGAGGTTATTTCTGCATATATGGTCAACTAACATTCTACTGTAGTAAAAGCACTCTGCTAAACTCAGTGTAGCTATTATATCAATAAAGAAATAATATTCTGTAATATTATGACTCTTAATACTCTAGAATATTATGACAGAAAACTCCTTCAGATATTTATAATGTGAAGTTCATCGCTGATGAATAGAAAGTTTTTCATCAGCTTTCACAGGCAAACAATCTGTAAATGTGATTGACAACCCATTTATGCCCTGTAAGTAAAAGTAATTTCACCTGTAAGGTAGTATCAGAAACCTAACAAATTTAATAAATGAAATTAAAACCTGAAAATGTTGCTTGCCAAGTTCACTTGCTGCCACTGCAGCTCAACTAGCTCCAGCTTGGCTTAAACCTGAAACCAACTAGTCTCTCTTGCAATATCTAATTCTCACTGAGTCCTTGTACAAGCATTAAGCAGTAGTGCTGCTCTTCTACACAACAGTTTGAGTTCTGGACAATATAGTGCACTGAAGATCTAAGTTCCTTCCATGTTTGCATACTGGAACTGCACAATGCACCTCTTGCTAGGAATACATACTGTTGCACAGGACCAGGAATATGTCTTCATATTCATGAAGACAAAGAATATGATTTGAATAAAGACGAATGTAAAGCTAGGAGCCAAAGAAGCTGAGAGAATTACTAAGAGAAAGGTCATTCAGAGATTAAAAATGGAAGAACAAGGTTTATTTTTGCTTCTTTTCCAGTTAACTGTAATTTCAAGAAGGTATGCTAAGAAGCTTTGCCTGGTCTCACCATACGGATACATCAAACAGCTTTCTGGCAACAACTAAATGTGAGATTTTATTTGCAAAATTTCTAAAGGGTCTTGAATTTATTTTAGGACACCCCTGTCAAAAGAAAGCAATCTATATTATTCAGCAAGAATGGAATACCATAGTTACCAAATGTGAGCACTTCTAGTAAAGTTAAATTGGCCAGCATTTCAATAATTTGATGCTGCATAATAATTACTCAGTCCTGATTTTCCCTTTATTTAGAGTTTATATAGATTTGTTTTGCAGAGTCCTTAATAATGCAAAGTCCATAATAATGGAACTTAAAAAAGATATTTCCCCCACTTGCATAAATAATCTCTGAACAATCCACAAAATGGTTTTGCCTGAAAAATTACATTTACATCTATACTCTGACTGCTTTGCTTCTTTATAGGTCTGCAAAGTTAAACAGAAAAAATAATTGCTTTAGGATATTATGAAGGCTATAAAATTTGTAGGGCAAGAGATTTGAACTAGTTCCAAAGGAAGGATTTCTCTTCACAAACAAAACCTAACGTAAAACCTTCTTAAGTTGGTGGTGAGTTTAATAACAATGATCACAGCACGAGTGAGAGATGAGAGAAGGTGAATATTTGTGACTGGGCTGATAGCTAATTGTTCAAATCAAGTTATGCTTTGAACTGGTCAAGAATGAAATGCAGTGGTAAATGCTCCTTACCCAATGACTATGAAGACTATTTCAGACCATGGATTGATTAGCTTATCCTCACACAGAAATAAAAATAAAAAACCCCCAACTTAAACTCACAATGGAAGTGGCAGGTAACTGCAGTCATATCCACATTTAGAGGCAGAGGTCAAGTGTGCTCTGTGTATGCAGAAGAACTCTTACCTATGGCTGCATCCTCAATATCAATGCCCAACTCTGACTTTATACAGAACACGATTTGAAAAACAGAAAAATCTGTTGAATTATACCTCTGTCCCACCAACTTCTTTCTAGATACATCTATGGAAATTGCCAGCATCACTGGGTTGAAATGTTATGTATCAGCTGATAGTCTAGACACTGCTTGAATGAACTACAGTCTGTACAGTCAACAGACATAAAGTTGGCTCCCCAGGAGAAACATGCAGGGCCATCATATCACTGATAACATTTGGCAAGTGAAGTATATTCAAGCCTTATTTTCTATAATGTCCTGGATGAGGTAACTTTAAATAATGCCCTAGTTCAGCAAACCTCTTGTAAGGAATATTCTTGTCACCCACATGAGATTGGTGCAGGTTCTTCCTGAAATTCATTAAAAAATCCAGAGATGACCTGTCATAATATATACTGGGTTTGACTTTACAGTTTTAAATATAAAGAATAAATGTTTTAATACCATGACCAAAAAGTACATGCATGCTGACTAAAGAACACTACAGAAGGACAGACTGCTATTTCGACCTGCACTTTCTCCTTCTTTCTTTAGGTGAAAAATCCTCTTACAATTTCCAGAAGATGAGTTACTGCATGCTGCATCAATTATCTAAACTATAGAAAACAGTATCTATTGTTAGAAACAGATTTGTTTTTATACTTACTATGGAAATAACCACTCTACATCTGACACTCATCAAACTGAGCTATTTTTGTTCAAAAAATGAACAGAGAAATGCCACACATGAATAAATATTGAATCCTTTGAAGAAACATGGCAGCAATAAAGACCAAGAGGTGTACTGCCTTGGAGGTCTGGGCATTGAAGCACAACACATAGTTGCTGGGAATTTTGTACAATACAAAGGCAAATCATACAGTTATTCTTTTTCAAAGGTCACCTGTAAGTTTCTTGACTGTATTCAGAAATGTTTAACATATATATTTTTATACAAGTAAAGAATTTTCATTTTATTAAAGCATGTATTGCATGAAAACACCGAAGGGTATAAACTCAAAAATCATCACTCACAGATTTCAAAAATACTCCTTTTGTATATATATATTATATATATAACATATATATACATACGCATATGTATATATATTATATTATGTATATTATATATGTATGTTATGTATAAGAACAACCCTCTAATTTTTTATCCAAGTCAACTTTAAACGTAACAGTTTGTCCCATTCACATTTGAAATATACTTTATAATCATGCATAATACACTGTCTCCTAGTTTTTAATATTATAAACATCACAGTTGCATCACATAGACTTTTTGAAAATCTTTTAAAATAAATATAGGAAAAAATATGATCATTAATGAAAAAAGAGAAAAGCATCCCTTCTCTACATGCTGATAATAGGTCCAAGTTTTCAAAAATGAAAAATGAGTTAAAACCTAATGTGTCTGAAACAGAAATATAGTCTGTCTATTGATGAAGTGCAGAACGTCCACAGATTTGAGAATGGTATGTTTAGAGTCTGGTTTTTTCCTTGCATTTTTGCATTTCAAATTTTCAATTCTTCTCATCTGAAAAAAAATCCCAAACCATCCGTGGTTGAAAAATAATGTTCCACATAAAAAAAGGAGTAGCAAATCTGACCATTTTTACATTCAGTGATTCAGTCCTCACACCACATAGGGCTTACCAAAACCAAAGAAACATGGGTATTCGGTTGCTCCTATAAATAAACAAATAGGAGAAGCAATTGAGGGATAAAAACACCTACAACTGTCTTTCAAAGCTGCAAGCAGATATCAACAGGTGATGAATAAACACAGGCTGGCAATTAGAAGACCCTAATTTTTCACACTAAGAAAGAAGCTATAAAGGCAAAAGATCTGGTTTTTTTAATCTCATGCTTGGTAAGTTTATAAATAGTTTAAAGAATATGCCTGCCAGCTATTCCAGAGAACCGCATGTGACCAAGATTTCCCCTTTTGTTTCTATACTCCTATGTTTAGACCCAAATATTTCAACAAATCTCTGCATTTCCCTAAGAAAAGTCAGTACTCCTTAAAAGCAAGTAATCCGCTTGTCGGTGGCCTTGACAACCACCAGTTTTCATGATTTAAAGTATGTTATGCCTAATCCATGCATGTATAAAGCCTCGCATACATTTTTTAGTTAAAAGCAATGGCAAAACTGTTTCAGAACCATTGCTTGCTCTTTTTACAAAAAGGTGGGTTTGGTGGTTTAGTTTAGGAAAATACAGTAATATTCCTCCTACTTCTGTAACTGACTGGGTATGTTACATCCATATTTTCAAACATTATTCCTTCTGTCTTGACATTTCTCATCTATGTATTATGTATTTTCTATAAGGGCAGTGTTAAATCTTTATAAACTACAACAAACTTCAAAATATGACCTGACTAATTAAGCCATATAGATGAAACACCTAAAGAACAGAGATGTAAAATAAATACACTAGTATTTCACAGGAAAAATAAACAAGAAGATAATTTGTAAAAGAGGAATGAGCACACGCCTTGGGGAAGAAATACTTTGTTCGTTACTCATTGATTTTTTTTTATCCCAAAGGAAATACAGTAATTAGAAAGACTTATCTTTAATAGAACAGCTTTGCATTTTAACTAATTAATAGAAATATATTTTGGCCCATAAATCTAGGAAATGATACTTCAGACTCACCTATATTTATAAAATTAAATATGCCTTCAGTGAAAAATGAAATTGAGTATTTTGTCACAATAGCTTTTCCCTAGAATACCTATGAAAGTATTACTCAGTTTTTTAGTTATCAAAATGAAGAATTGCTTTCTGTAGCTAATCTTCTTTTTGCCACAGATCTCCCCAAAAGGGCTAATGCTAAAGGCTGAGTCTCCATGGGGCTCAAATCTTCCTTAGGCTACTCACAGATCAAGCACGGTGAATTTTATTGACTATTTTACTGGTTCATGATATATGACATTTTACTGTTTGTTATTATTTCCTACATGAAAAAAAAAATCTTTAGATGAAAGATTTAGTTATGTGACTTAAATCTCAAAAGCTACTGCCTTATTTTTGCCTTCAAATCCCACCTGAATGCCCACCTACGTTGTGACTACTGCAACACACAGCTTAGTGCTCACATCCTGTTAGTTTGCAAGCTGCCATTTTTCAGTGCACTCCCATGTTTTTCATTTTTAATACCAATTAAAAGGATTCTTCTCATGAACAAAGCAATGTCATAGGACATTTGCATACTCCTGTGCAAATCTGCCATCTAACCAACTCCATTTTATCCTTCTCTGTCACACTGATATATGGAGTGTAAAAACAATTTGTTTCTTTGATGTCAAAGTTATACATATTATATATATATCAGTCCAGCAATT